>JAHLJS010000314.1:0-125000 GCA_038502445.1 Eremochloa ophiuroides
TATGGAAAGTTTATACTAGATATTGAATAAAAAAAACTAATGAAGCCCACATCACTGGAAGAACTTCGCAATTTTGGTTGTGATTGTTCAACAGATCAATCGTAATCTTTGCGGGACTGAGATTTCTGCAAATAAGTCAATCAATCTTCAACATTCCAAGGGGGAAATTGATGTTTAAAAGTAAAATGCGCTATGCCAAAAAATAACACCACAAGCTAATACTCTGCACCTTCAAATGTTAGTTTTGTAACCAACTTACTATATTGCAGGAACCTTAAAATGGAATACGTTGATTTGTACCTTGTTCATTGGCCCATGGCCATAAAACCTAGCAAGCCTCACTTCCCAATGAAAAGGGAGGACATCGTGCCGATGGACCTGAGCGGCGTCTGGCAGGCAATGGAGGAATGCCATCGGCTGGGCCTTGCTAAAATGATTGGTGTCAGCAATTTCACCACAAAGAAGCTGCAGGAGCTCCTTGCTATTGCGAAAATCCCACCAGCAGTAAATCAGGTTTGTGTGGATTGTATCAACATTCAACTGGATACATAATAGTCACAAACGGCAGTATCGTCGTCCTTCACTCCTGTGATTACCTATTGTCAATGTTCTGCCTCTTCAGGTTGAACTGAATCCATCTTGGCAGCAGAAAAAACTAATGGAGTTCTGCAGAAATAAGGGTATCCATGTGACTGCTTACTCTCCCCTTGGAGGCCAAAGTAGATCTACAGTACTGCAATCTGAAGTTTTGGAAGAGATTGCCAAGGCTAAAGGGAAGTCAGTGGCTCAGGTACTATTTGATTGCAGTCTCTAAATGCTTAACTGGGTCTCAATTTATCTGCCACATGCGTTTTGACAGTATTGAATCATTGCCCGTACCACGCATGTGACTGACTCGCATGCATTCTCCCCTAGATTTCACTGAGGTGGATTTACGAGCAAGGCGCGAGCATGGTGGTGAAGAGCTTCAAACTGGAGAGGCTCAAGGAAAACACCAAGATCTTCCACTGGGAGCTCAGCGACGAAGACCGGATGAAGATTAGCCAGATGCAGCAGCATAAAATGGCTACAGTGACAGGAATACTCTACCCCGATGGAGTCTCCAGTGTGGATATCGCTGAGGTCGATGTTGTCGAGATGTAGCTGCCATCTCCATCCATCTCTCTCTCTCTCTCTCTCCCTCTCTCTCTCTGTGTGTGTGTGTGTGTGTGTTCTCTGTGTGTGTGTGCGCGCGCGCGCTCAATTCAGATCTCATTTCATTCATCAGGGAATAGCATGTGGTTACAATATTCGGTCAGCAGAGTATTGATGCAAGCATGCTACTCACCTAACCTGTCGACCTCTGACTTGTTTGGCTAACACATGAGCTACCCGGTTACATGATCGCGGTGCATACGTTAAAGAAAAATCATGAAAAACTGAACTAGGCTGTATGATATCTTTGATTGCCTCTCCGAATCCACATATTGGCCAACTCCTGCCTGCACCCTTGTTACTCCCTGCTCTCGAGTAGTCATGAGCAACGGGCCGGCACGGCCCGATAGGGCACGGGCACGGGCCCGTATGGCCTGCGTGCCTCCGTGGGCAGGCACGGCACGTGGGCCGATTTTCAGGCCGTGCCAGCCCGAACGGTACACGGCCCAGTAGAACATTAGGCCGGCCCGCAGCTCGGTATACAAACAAACCCCAGAATCAAGTCAATCAACACATCACAGTCATAGTCACAGATTCACAGTTCATATATAAGTAAAAAAATCACAGATTCACATATCAGAAAAGTAAGACAAACTCAGGATGATTAAAATTTGAGCTGGGGCGATGCCGCCTCATTAAAAACCTTTTTAGATAAAACTCACACTTCGTGAGATAAAACCCTAGAAAGGAAAAGAGTACGGCTAGCTCATTATTGAATTTAAAGGTTCAATTGTCAAAGTTATTATAAACCAAGTAACTCAAATATCTCAAGTCTAGACTCTCAGTCTCTCACTCTTTGCCTCCAGCAGAATTCAAGCATCATAAGTACAACTAGCATCTTCATCAAGGAACTAGTTCTTGAAGTAGTCTTCTAACTCCTTTTCCACCATGGTATGTTGTCCATTCTCCTCGCCAAGCTCCCAGTCCTTGGTGCAAGTTAACATCTCCACAGTGTAGGTGCCCAATCTCTGTCGTCGCTCCTCAATGATCCTGCCAGAAAGACTAAAAGTAGACTCCGAAGAAGTAGTTGAAACAGAAACAGTCATAATATCTTTAGCCAAGATGGAGAGAACTGGATAGATTAGTTTATGCTCATGCCACCAGTTGAGGAGATCAAACTCATCATCATATGCCACAACATTGTCACTGTCTAGGTAAACAGAGAGCTCAGAGAGACCAGGGGACACAACAGATGATCCAGCACTTGAAGGACCAGAAGAACCTGATCCTCCAAAAATCCTACCCCATGCCTGCTTCCTCTTACCTGTCAGTCCAGATGGATGGGTGGTCCTAGTTGGCATAGCTGCACCAAACTTAGATTCATACTTGTCATACAGTTTATGCAACTCAGATTTAACCTTAGCAAGATAAGCAATGTAACTAATATTGTTGCACTGAGCAAGCAAGTCAAGCACATTTTGCAAACCTCTAGTTTTAGCCCTTGGGTCAAAAACAAATGCAAAAGAATATAACCGTGGTATTTTTTTCTAGTACTTAAGAAATTTAGACTTCATTGGCACAACAACATTAGCATGATTGCTATCATGTTCATACTCTTGCAGGTGGCTACCAATCTCAAGTATGCGATGCAGTACCAAAGGACTAGTGGGGTAATAAACACCAGAGAGTGCAACAGCTGAATCATAGAACAATTCAAGAAACTCCAATACTTTTTCAGCAATGTATCAGTGTTGTTCATTCAATAGTGCATAGCCAGATTGAGAATTGATGAGCACAGAAAAGACAGATCTATATGGCATCAGATGTTTAAGCATAAGATAGATGGAGTTCCATTTAACATCCATATCCAAACAAAATTTATAAGGCCTGATGTTCTTAGCAAGGAAGTAATTCTTGAATTGAGTGATGATTAGATGAATTTAGAAAGTTAATTGCAGTTCTAAAAACCTCTATGTAAGGTTTAAGCCTTTTCAAACCAGATTTAACAATCAAATTAATTATATGGCAAGCACAGCGCTAATGCACAACATGGTATAACTTTTTAAGGTGATCTGAGGGATCAACATCATAGCCCAAATAACCATCAAGCATAGGAGTCAAAGCAAGCATAGCAGTTGTATTAGCATAAGCATTATCAAGGCTAACAACGAAAACTTTGTCAAGGAAGCCCCAATCTCTAAGCACACCAGAGATACAATCAGCAATGTTCATACCATTATGACTCACTTCAATCAGTTTGAAACCAATGGCAGATTTTTTAAGTTCCCAGTCAGCTGAGCAACAACAGTTATATAATCTTTCTTAGCATTACCAGACCAAATATCATATGTCACACAAACAGAAGACACCATAGGAAAACCTCATTTTTAAGGTGATGTAGTTTTTCAGTGTAAAGCTTAAACAGGTCTCTAGAGGTGGTAAATCTAGAGATTCTCTTATATCTAGGATTGTGAGCACGCTGAATATATTCATCTCGAACATCATTATCAGCAATAGACAAAGGCAAATCTAATCTAGCAATCAAACGACAAAGCTCAGTACTACCTACTTCAGGTCTATATTCCCAATTTCTATATGATCCATCAGGGTTTAAAGCAAGTCTAGTTTGAACCATATTAGCATGATCAAACTTCTTCTGGCATGACACCTGATACCTTTTCAAATGTCCAGTGTCATTAGCAGAATTACCAGACAAATGAGACTTATAGGTCTTACAAACAGCAATAACACGTTCAGAACCATCAACAGTCTTAGTGACTTCATCAAAATGTTCCTAGACAGGAGATCGACGCTTAGTGTGGGTGAAGGACGAGGCCAGAGAAGCTGTCACTAGGGGCAGGCGCCGCCGAAGCAACAGGAGCACCAGGCGCTGCAACAGCAGGAGGAGCACCAGGTGTTGTACCTGCCGGAGCATCAGGCGCTGCACCTGCCGGAGCACCAGCCGCGCCACGGCCTCGGCCACCACCAAGCGCAGCTGCAGCACGGCCAGCATCGACGCCGAACAAGAGTGCAGCAACATCTCCCATGTCATCTTCGTCGTCTGGGATGATTCCACAGTCCCTGAGCTAGTTGTTGATGGTTGGCCCATCGTCACCATCACCATCAACGCCGGCCATGACCACCACCCCGACCTCTTCTTCTTTACCTCTCGGCACCGTTCCTCAACGACTGCTGCTACACCAGATCAACGCACCACGCATCGTCTGACGACCTGCAAACAGCCAACAGATAGATCTAGGTTAGGGTTCTTGATCAGAGAGAGATTAGCGTTAGGGTTCTTGTAAAGAGAGAGATTAGAGTTAGGGAATTAGGATACCTACAGTAGCCGGAGCCCGGCGCCGGAGAAGTAGAGATGAAGACGCGTGGCGGCGGCGGGTGAACTTCCCCGACAAACGACGATAAAGGAGATCTAGAGGAGGCAGAAGAGAGAAGACCCCGTCGGAGACAAGCAGAGAAAGGAGATCTAGAGCACGACAACGGTGGATACGTCGTCGGAAACGAGCAGTATGACGGCGTGGCATGGGAGGTGCTCGGCGGACGGCGGCGCAGAGAGGCAAGGAGGGGAGCGGCTGAGGGAGTGAGGGGATTAGGGTTTGAGTGGGGGAGCAGCGACGGCCAAGTGGGGCGCGCCGAAGGGGGGATTAGGGTTGAGAGTGGGGAGCGGCGTGGCTTATATATCTATACGAGCGACTGGGCTGTGACCGTGCCTACTGTTGAAAACGGGCCGGGCCGTGCCGCCCAGTGGGCCATGGCCTCGGCCCAAGCACGGCCTGCTATGTGCCTCGGGCCGACACGGGCACGGTAGTAGATCGGACCGTGCTGTGCACGGGCTGGGCCCAATAGCCGTGCCTTGTGCTGGGCCATGGGCCCACGGGCTGCATGCCCATCTTTACTCTCGAGCATACTGTACGCCAGCCTGTCCGATAATATGCAGGCGTACAGTATAATATACATAGATTCGGAATATTTTTGCAGTAGCTCCGCTGTCGTGAGGACCATGGATTTTGCATGGATTCGTGTGTGATAGTTAAGGATGGCAACGGGTCGGATTCGAATCGGATGTAGTCTCTAGGCACCCAAAACCGAAACCCGAACCCGAACCCGAAATCGATTCGGGTGAAAATCTATCCCCGAAACCGAAACCCACGGATACCCGAAACCCGATGGATTAACCGAAACCCGAAACCCGCCGCTATATAGCAATAAGAAAAACAATAAAGAATTTTTAGCAACATATGTATGATATATATTACGTATTCAAATGTCTAAACAAGAGATAATAAACAACATATAATTTTATTATTCAATTTAGAACAAATTTATAACTTATATAAATAATTTACTAATAAAAATATATAAGTTTTTATTCAAAATGTTATATTTCGGATATCCATTGGATATCCGTGGGTGAAAACCGAAACCCGAAACCGAACCCGATAAGTTTTGGATATCCGAACCCGAAAACCATGAACGAAATTAAACCCGAACCCGAACCTGCTGGAATCGAAATCCACGGATATCCGCCTCGATACCGAACCACTGCCATCCTTAGTGATAGTAGTGAATGGATGCTTAGGGCATCACCGTCAGTCCGCCACATGCTCCGCGCGCGCGTCCCTGTGGAATCTTTTTCCTCTATTAAGTAGGAGTATACTAGTATTAGATTAGTAGTACTAGTAGAAATTAGAAAACGAACCAGTTCCAACGGCGGCGTAGGCTACGCAGGTCGCGCAGAGAGGAAATGGCCTCGGGAGGTAGCGGTAGCACGGCAGTCGCGGTGCCGGAGGTGGCCCTCCGGTTCGGCAACGCGAGGCCAATGCCGGCCGTCGGCATGGGCACGGCGGTGTCGACCCCCGTGGCTAACGAGGTCACCAAGAGTGCGGTGCTGGCGGCCATCGAGGCGGGCTTTCGCAACCTCGACACCGCCTCGATGTACGGCTCGGAGAGGCCGGTCGGCGAGGCCGTTGCCGAGGCGATGAAGCGCGGCCTCCTCCGGTCCCGGGAGGAGGTGTTCGTCACGTCCAAGCTGTGGTGCACGCAGTGCCACCCGGACCTCGTCGTCCCGGCCCTCCGGGAAACCCTCGAGTAAGCAGCAAGAGCCCCCTTTCGACCCACACGGGCAACATCTAAACATCGTATCATCGTGTCATTTCCCATGTAGCTAGCTCGTGTGATCATCTTTTTTCTTCGTCGTCGTGTGTGGATCTTCCGATCGTGAGAGCAGGAACCTGCAGATGGAGTACGTGGACCTGTACCTGATCCACTGGCCGGTGTGCATGAAGCCCGGGCCGATAGTGTTCCCAGCCAAGAAGGAGGACGCCGTGCCGATGGACATCGAGGGCGTGTGGCGAGCGATGGAGGAGTGCCAGCGGCTGGGACTCGCGAAAGCCATCGGCGTCAGCAACTTCACCACCAAGCACCTCGGCAGGGTCATGGCCGTCGCCACGATCCCGCCGGCGGTGAACCAGGTGGAGCTGAACCCGGTGTGGCAGCAGCATAAGCTGAGGGCCTACTGCGCCGACAAGGGCATCCACGTCGCGGCCTACTCGCCGCTGGGAGGGCAGGACTGGTCGCGCACGGGGGAAGGCAGCGCCGTGCTGGGATCCGAGGTGCTCGCCGAGATAGCGCAGCGAAGAGGGAAAACCATCGCACAGGTACTCTACGCGGTTACATTGCTAGCTTGAGCTCTATATTGGTTCATGCCTATAGATTCTCTTTATTAATTATTTCCGTTCAGGTGTCGTTGAGGTGGATATATGAGCAGGGAGTGACTTGGATCGTCAAGAGCTTCGACAAGGAGAGGCTGAAGCAGAACCTGAAGATCTTTGACTGGGAGCTGACCGAGGAAGACCGGCTCAAGATCGGCCAGATCCCGCAGAAGAAGTATGCCAAGACTATAGCCCTGTTCTCGGCGGAGGGCAAATTCACCTCGGTCGCTCTTGGAGACATGGACAATGTCGAGGAATAGGTCGGCAGAGAAGCAATAATGACATGCCTCGGTCTCTACATCTGAGTAAAGAACCAGTCAGCGTCCAACGATCATTCCAATTGTCGTAAAAAAAATCATTCGAATAAAAAATAGATTCCCTTGATTTCCTTTTGAAACATGATATATGATGTGAAAGTTTAGTCAAGATCTGTAATCGCCACACTTTGCGG
This sequence comes from Eremochloa ophiuroides, assembly GCA_038502445.1. NCBI lineage: Eukaryota > Viridiplantae > Streptophyta > Magnoliopsida > Poales > Poaceae > Eremochloa > Eremochloa ophiuroides. The sequence goes on from JAHLJS010000314.1 coordinate 7,315, forward strand.
ACGTGCACGTGACACACAAAAGTTCTTGAGATCGACATATTAAAATATTTACTTAGTGGAATCTGCTTACATGTCGAGATCAACTCATTCAAATTTTCTATGTGAATAACGAAATCTTGAGATCTCGAGAAAATCACCAGAAACAAAGGGCCGTTTTGCATTCTCTTCTCTAAACTTTAGAGCACTTTAGTTCAATTTTAATATCTAATGCTCTAATCAGTGGCAGAGCATGACTGAAATATTGGGGGGGAGGGGGCTAGTCCATGTAATTGATGCCTAAACATTTATAAATAGTTCCGAAAGTACTATTTAACTAGTGGATATTTAGTTGGGTTGGCCTTAACTAAGCTCCGCCATTGGCTCTAATGTAAGTTGGGCTAAAGTTTAGACCCAACTTTAGACCGTATATTTAGATGTTTAGCTGTAAAGTTTAGAGGTTGGGATCCAAACAGCTCCTAAGAAAAATCTTTCATATTATGCATGTTGCCAAATAAACAAGACAACCGGCTGGGCATTATATTAACTAATACTCCCCCCATCCTAAATTATAAGTCATTCCAAGAACTTTGGAGAGTCAAATTATTTCGAGTTTGACCAAAATTATAGAGAAAAATACGAAGATTTATGTCACCAAATAAGTGTACTATGAAAATATATTAGTTGAAGAATATAATGATACTTAGTTGATATTATAAATACTAATATCTTATTATATAAATTTGGTCAAAATTAAGATGCTTTGACTCTCCAAGATTAATTAATACTTCCTCCATTCTAAATTGTAAGTCATTCTAAGAATTTTGGAGAGTCAAAACATCTTAAGTTTGACCAAAGTTATAGAGAAAAATATAAAGATTTATGACACCAAACAAGTGCATTATGAAAATATATGTGATGAAGAATCTAATAATACTTAGTTGATGTTGTAAATATTATTCTCTTATCGTATAAATTTGGTCAAAGTTAATATGTTTTGACTCTTTAAGATTTTTGGAATAACTTACAATTTAGATCGGAGGGAGTAGCTTAAAATTTAGAATGAAGGGAGTATTATGGTCACGCGTTGGTGGTGGGACCGTTTGGAGTCGTGGGACGAAGGGTCAAGGCGTGTCGTGCTTGCACGATCTTGCCAGGAAGGTGGAAACTCATTTATAAGCATTTTTTTTTTCCTTTTAACAGCACAAAGTACGCTACGAACACAATGGCCTCGGGAGGTAGCACGGCGGCGGCGGCTCCGGAGGTGTCCCTCCGGTCCGGCAACGCGAGGCCAATACCGGCCGTCGGCATGGGCACGGCGTTCAGTGCCCCCATGACCGCAGTGCTAGCGGCCATCGAGGTCGGCTTCCGCCACATCGACACCGCCCCGTTGTACGGCTCGTCGGAGAGGTCCGTCGGCGAGGCCGTGGCCGAGGCAGTCCGGCGCGGCCTCCTCCAGTCTCGGCAGGAGGTGTTCGTGTCGTCGAAGCTGTGGTGCGCGCAGTGCCATCCGGACCTCGTCGTCCCGTCCCTCCGGGAAACGCTCAGGTAATTAAGCAGATTCTTCCTGCCTCGATCTCCCCTAGCAACATCTATAGACATCGTATCATTTCCAAATTCCAACTAGCCGTGATGATATATTTGGTCGTCGTCGTGCTCGTGCGTGGATCGATCGCGAGAGCATGCAGGAACCTGCAGATGGAGTACCTGGACCTGTACCTGATCCACTGGCCGGTGTGCATCAAAACCGAGCCGGCGGCGGACCCGTTCCGGTTCCCAGCCAGGAAGGAGGACGCCGTCCCGTTTGACTTCGAGGGCGTCTGGCGAGCGATGGAGGAGTGCCAGCGGCTGGGGCTCGCGAAAGCCATCGGCGTCAGCAACTTCACCACCAAGCACCTCGACAGGGTCATGGCTGTCGCCACGATCCCGCCGGCGGTGAACCAGGTGGAGATGAACCCGGTGTGGCAGCAGCGCAAGCTGAGGGCCTACTGCGCCGACAAGGGCATCCACGTCGTGGCGTACTCGCCGCTGGGAGGGCAGGACTGGGCGAGCACCGGGGAAGCCAACACCGTGCTGGGATCTGAGGTGCTCGCCGAGATAGCCCAGCGAAGAGGGAGAACCATCGCACAGGTAAGCCGCAAGCGCGTGCGTGGTAGTTAGCTTGCCTTCCCTTTGTATGTCCGGGAGTATGAATGGTTCTTGAGACTTGAGTTGAGAGTGATCGGTACTCCCTTCATCCCAAATTGTTATTAGTCATTCTAAAAAATCTTGGAGAGTCAAACTATTTCAATTTTGACTAACTTTATATAATAAGATAATAATATTTACAATATTAACAAAGTATTATTAGATTTTTCATCAAATATATTTTCTTAATACACTTATTTGGTGTCATAAATCTTCATATTTCTCTCTATAATTTTGGTTGAAATTGAGATGGTTCGACTCTCCAAGATTTTTAGAATAACTTACAATTTGAGATAAAGGGAATAACTACTAAAAGTAAAATAAGGCTAATAATATAGCCTACTAATCGTAGAGATCCTTACCGTTCATCCCTTTGCCTATTTATATAATAGTTAAATTTTTATCATTAATACATGGTTTGTTTGGATGGTGGGAAATAGAGGATGGAATAGGGATTAGGAAATAGATGAATAGCTATGATTCAATGAGATATAAAAAACAAATGGCTAGGATACACTAAAGGTATCTCTATCCCCGTCTCTATCCCCGTCCAAACACTTCACAGAATTTCAGAATTTCTTAGTTTTTTCCGAAGCCGGCTCAACCTGTTTCTCCTTCCTTCTCTCGTACAGCTTACCATTCAGCCTTTTTACTGCGGCGTAGCAGCACTATATTAATTCATGCTTACAGATTCTCTTATTTCCGTTCAGGTGTCGTTGAGGTGGATATATGAGCAGGGAGTGACTTGGATCGTCAAGAGCTTCAACAAGGAGAGGCTCAAGCAGAACCTAGAGATCTTCGACTGGGAGCTGACCGAGGAAGACCGGCTCAAGATCAGCCAGATCCCGCAGAAGAAGTATGGCAAGGCTACAGGGCTGTTCTCGGCGGAGGGCGAATTCACCTCGGTCACTCTTGCAGACATCGACGTTGTCGAGGAATAGGTAGGTAGCGAAGCAATTAATTAATGGCATGCCTCAGGCCCTGTTTAGATCCAGTGCAAATTGCAACTGCAGATAGCCACATTAACGTTGCGGCACATGCATGGAACATTAAATGTAGACGAAATGTTTGCATATTTATACTTTTTGCATGTACATCACGAGACGAATCTTTTAAGCCTACCTGGACCATGATTGGACAAAAGTTATCAAATACAAACGAACGTGGTACAGTGCAGAATTGCAACTGCAACTGGGATCTAAACGGGGCCTCAATCTCTCTACATCTGAATAAAGAAGTCAGCGTCAACGATCATTGAAATAAAAAAAAATAGATGCCCTTGCATTCATCAACATTGTGAGTTTGTGACGCAAAAGTTTAGTCAAGATATGCAATCCCCACCCTTTTCGAACGTGCACACAAAAGCTCGTGAGTTTTTGTGCTCTAATTTAGGATATTACTGGCTCAGAGTGATTTTCCACATTCATCCATAATGTACCAGTTGTGTAGGGCTTTTCTTTATTAGTACGTACACAGTATACTAGGACGGCAGGCGCGCTTCGCCGCGCCCGTACCGATTTCTCATGCCTGTTTTTCTATGGTATTCGGCACGCCACTGTATGCAATACTAAATATCTGAGTGCCAATTAAAGCATTCGTGTTTTTATTATATAATTAGAAATAATTGGTCAATATTTACACAACTCAGAATAGAACATGGTGGCTGAACAAAAGAGAAGAAAAACATCTCATGTCTAACAATAAATGACCCCTATACAGATTATGGAAATTTGTACATAGTACTATATAATGTAACTTAGGCCTAGGCGAGGAGCCACAGGGAAAGATCTTGAATAGAATGTTCTGAACCTTGAACTCAGACTGCAGGGAGAGGTTGCTATAAGACCAAGTTTATTTTTCATCAACCTTGGACCCTTATCAGATGTCCGGACATGGCAGTACACATCTTGAAGCAAGATCCTCCTCACCTTTGCCCTTTCATTCTTCCCAATTCAGTTCATCCAACCATGTATATACTGCTGCTGAACACGTGCTATCAGCCTATCACCAGTTTTTTGTTGGGTGCTGTAAAGCCATACAAATACCTTTAATTTCTCTATGAGTATCAAACTGTTACACCCTTCATTATTATCCCAGTTACTACCAGAAGGAAGTACATGTTATCAAAAGATTGGTTCATAAATAATGAAAATGTAAATTTGAACTAACTGATATAATTTCACCAGGTCTGATGTATCACTGTAAGCAAATTGGTCTTTTTGGAAGGAATTATAGCAAACTCTGCTCCTATGTAAAGCTGATGACTAAAGTAAAACAAAAAAAACATAGCTAATCGAAATATGTGGCCACAAGCATCATAAGATGAAAGAATAACGAAGAAAAAAAATTGACATCTGGGTTGTAAACTGTTAGCTTGTTTTCATGATTGGACATTAACTTTTTTTTTTCAGAAAAGGTCTCTAAGATGGTGCAATACCATATTGTATCATATGCATTGCTCGGAAGAGAGACTCCAAGCCCAAGGGATATTTCATGAGAACTTCCTAAGTTGCTATAACAGGTACATCCATTAGGGACTCACTGTGTAACTTAATTGGAGTTATAATGTGGTGCACAGTCTCAGTACTAAAATTAAAACAGAGTTTTTTAGTACAATGGCATCCCAATGTCTCTGTATCATAAGAAATGTTTAGAACATTAGATAAAAATACAGACAAAGTAAACCTAGCATAGGAAGACATGATGATGGAACGATGGAAGCAAACTTTTGAATGCGACTTGAAAGCATACCTTTCACTGGCCTATGTAGCAGCAAAAAACAGTCAGCACAAATACGACATAAGTGCTTGAAGGACACGTGTACTGGAATGAGAAAAGGTAGCAATGTAGTGTCGAAGCACTAGTCACATATTAAACAGCACTACCATGGATTCATGCTTGCTTGCTGGTAACAAAATGAAGAGGAAAGTAATAATGAGAAATTAGAGAAAGGATGCCAGATTCATATTAGCACATTGTACTATTTTGTAGAGGAAACCTGAGTTAGAAATCATCACAACTGCAGTGTGTATCTCTTCTTAATGTCCTAGAAGAGATGAAATAGTTTTTTTTTTTTTTGTAATGCAATAACTTCAAGCATACTTAACTATTTTCCTTGGTTTTCCACCATCCCTGATGATGACTAAAGGATCCTGGAAACTTTTAGGTGGTGAATCCCAAATCCATTCTGTGGTACTAATTTATTCAGTTCAACAGAAACATTATCCAGAAGACTATACACACTGAAAGAGCAGAGTAGGACCTAACTATAGATTTACACAATCACGTAGGGGTGTAGGGTCGAGATGGCGGACTAAAGGGGGGTGAATAGTCCTTTTTATCAACTAATCGCATCAAAATAAAACCTGTTCGGTTCTAACAACGATTCACCCCTCTAACTATAACTCTAAGCACCTTGTCAAAGATCCTAGTAGGAAACAAAGGTGCAAGCCTAACTTAATCTTCCCTAAACCGTTCTATCGCAAGGTCACACAAACGTAAGCACTAGTACTTTAAGCACCGGGGAACTCCCACCAACTAGCAAGCAAAAGCACACTAAGCACCTAAACTCACTACGTGCTCAATGACAAGGATACACAATCATAATCAAAGAGCGCAACTTGATTAGCTACACAAGCTAATCAAGAACACTACTTCTAAGCTACACAAACTAAGAAGGTGAGTGGCAAGCTACACAAGCTAACCGGTCTCACAAGAGCAACTACAACTACACAAGTAAAGTAAAACACAAAATAAGTAACTTGTGTAGAAGGGAACAAACCACCACGAAGGATGGGAAGATGTTGACGCGGTGATTTATTTCCTGGAGGTTCACTTGTCGCCACAAGCTACGTCCTCTGTTGAGACAAGCTTCAAGGTTGCCGCCAGTCCTCTTGCTAGTGGTGACCCGCAAGTCATACTCTTCAACGTGGAGTGCTTACCACAAGCTCTAACACTTGACTCGGCCGGACCACTTGTCGCTCTTCACGTCTCGCTCTACTAGCGATGCTCTTCGCGATCTCCCACGGGGTGAGCTCCAACCTCTCACAAAGCTTTCTCCGGAGCCAAGCAGAATCTCCTTGCTTGCTTCCACGGAGCCTCTCGCCACCAAGCCGTCTAGGAGGTGGCGACCTCCAAGAGTAACAAGCACCACCGGCTTGCAACTCGAGCACCTAGTGTCACTCGAAGCAATCCTCACGATGCAACGCACTAGCGATCGATCTCTCACTCCCAAATATGATGTCAATTAGCACAAGTGAGTAGGAGGGAACCAAGCCAAGCACAAACAAAGAAAACACATTTCCCAAGGTGCTGAGCTACCTCTCTTGGCCGGCCCTCACCTCTAATTTATAGCCCCCAAACAAATAGAGCCGTTACACCCCTTCACTGGGCAATCTGCGCACACACCGGACGCGCAGTAAGTTCACACCGGACGCGTCCGGTGCTCAAAAACTAGCCGTTACGAACAAGCTGCACACTTGTGGACAGTCCGTCAAAAAGTCCCGGACTGTCCGCTGTTGTATCCGACAACTCCCAACAGATCGGGTGTGTTCTGTGCGTGTTTTTTCGAATAGCCGGCGGACAGTCCGCCCCTCGGCCCGGACAGTCCGCAGGTCACCGGACGCTGCTACTGTCCGGTGCTCTCAAAACAGCGTCCGGTGCAGACCTCCGCTCACTAAAATGACGATATCTCTTAGCTCCAAACTCCGATTTCGATGATCTTGGATATTTTGGAAAGTTTATTCAGAGGGCTACACAACCCACATGATTGCTTGATCCAAAACGCAAAGGATAAAAGAAGTTTATCCATCCAAGATCCAACCAAGCTTCCCGCGAGCTTGAAATTTCCACCCTTTTGCAAATGTGCCAACTCCAAAGTGTTCCACAACCTTGTGTATGTGAGTTAGTATTTTCACAAACATTCTCCAAAGGGTTTTTCACTCTTTCTTGCCACGCCAGTCAATCCTAGCAATGCAAAGTTGGATCGCTCAAGTGGCACTAGATGACCGATATGCAAACAAGTTTGCCCCTCTTGATAGTACGGCCATCTATCCTAAATCCGGTCAAGCACTTCTCTACTCAACCTTAGACCAGTGAAATGGAAACACCCTAAGTTATACCTTTGCCTTGCGCTTTGCATTCCAATCACCGTCTTCATCTCCGTCTCCGACACCATCAATGCCGGTGCAACACATGCACCAACACCTCATGAATGATATGATCCACTTCATATCATTATGTGGCTTTTGGTCCATTGATCCTCAACTTCACTTGCTCTTCACCCTTACTTCGGCCTTCGGCGCCAAGTCTTGCTTAAGTCTCTCGACACTCGGTACCAACGACTTCAAAGCCTTCACTTGCCCTTTGCCCTTGCAATGAGTCCATCAAGCCAAGCCTTGCCTCGATCTTCTCCATCTAGCCACATGACTCCATGTCATGTCTCATGTGCATTAAGCTCCTCCATCATCACATGTGTTAGCTAAGCAATCGTCCCTAGCCATTTCCACCTCCATGGCATAGATGCTCACACACATGTACCTGTGGACTAATCACCTGTGTAATCAACACTTAAACACATATTAGTCCACCTAAGTTGTCACTCAATTACCAAAACCAAATAAGAACCTTTCAATCTCCCCTTTTTTGGTAATTGATGACAACTCTACAAAGATATGGAAATTAGGCGCATTAACCAAGTTAGCTCTTCACACAAGTGTAAATTACTAACTTGGGTTTGGATTTTATATTACTTATCCATCTTTAAGCTCAAATCTTTAGACTTGGATAAGCTTCATAAAACCTGACTTAGTAGTGTTAACTCTCCCTACATGTGTACTCAGATGGTTTGGTTTCAAATTTTCACACATGCATAAATATGAAATTTGTAGGAGTGACATGCTGACATCTACTAACGTCACCAAATATAACTTTATAACATTTAACAGTAGAGACGAGATTAGAAGATGTATGGTCATTAATTAACTGATCATTAGCAACTAGCCACTTATCTATTACCAACATTCTTTAGCATGAACTGTGTTGTCAATCCTAATTATATATGCTAAGAATAAATAAAGGTTTTATATATTATTCCATGTGACTAGGTAGAAATATAAATAAATATAAACTGAGAACAATTCTGCAAGCGGACAGATAATTATACCATTGTAGCATTTTACCTAGGAGTTCTACCAGGTTGTCGATTTATATTTATACCACTGGGAAGGACTTGGTTAAACTACAATCTATTATATTGATAACAATTATATACGATGAATAAGTGAAATTACCGATGTCATATACTCTACTCATAACAGGTAGAGGTCACAAGATAATAAAGATAAATAGAGTGATAAGTATGATCAAGCATCACTAATAAAGATAAACATCAGAGCACTTTCTAGTCATAGTAATAGCTAGCCAATGGATAAACTAAGAAATTAATATCTAGGGTAATTCTATAACTACGTCAATGAATAACTATAACTAGTGCAATTACATCTAGCAATCATTGTCAGATTAGTCCTATATCATGATCACATGCAAAGGGTATCATCTAGGAAAGGTGTGAAACAGAATCATCACCCAACTTCGCGACCGTGCCTGCTTGCCTACATATGGGGAGTGGACTACAGAGGAATCAACGTAGCTGTCACCTACGTGAACTACCACACGACCCGGCACATCAGGATGCACTCGCAGATAAACGAAATATCTAGACACCACGTCTACACATTGTTCATCATCTACCCAACGATCGTTTGGATAAACGCTATACGAGCAATTACATGAATTCAATAAGATCAAACCAACTATACTAGACATATAATTAAAATAGACAAAGACTAATGTAATCAAGAACATATGAACTATTAAGAACAATGTTTTCCTAATCATAATGAAGAATACAATAATATAGAAAGAACAAGAACTATACCGAACTCTGCGCTCCAGACGGATACCGGGGCTCCAGATCCTGTCGAAGAACTAGATCTCAACTACTCTCTAATCTAACTAGGCTTGAACTATGAACTAGAAGACTCTTGATGAACTAGTAGGCTCTTGATGGCTTGAAGACTTGATGCCTTCGATGAATGATTGATTGATGCCTCCAGGAGGGGTCTGCCTCTTTATTTATAGCCTGGTGGGATGAATGTGCGTTGTAGGATCAAACCGACTTAAACATAGGGTCGAGATAACTCCTAAGAGGCGGCGGAAGAAGACTCCAGAAGGCGGAGCCGAACCCTAGCCAGGCGGCGCCGGCTGGCCCCACCCTGGCAGGGTGCGGGCCCCGATCGCTTCAGGTGTGTTCCAGAGGTTTCTAGTGTTTCGATGATGATGTTTCCTTCGCGGTTACGTTTCGTGATAATTATGCACTTTAATCCTTCTTTTATGCTTTTTTGGAATAACCCTTAGAAAATATAGAACATGCAAAACTCGTGGAAATTGCATTGTCAGTTAAAACCCTAGACTAGTATGTTTTCATGTATCCTTTTGTATCTCAAGTTCTAATCAAAGTTGACGTTATCGACCGTCAACAGCTCCCCCAAGCTTACCTTTTGCCAGTCCCTTGGCAAACAAATTAAGCCTAATTACTAATGCATTTGGATTAGAAGTTGCTACAATGCTTTCATTCTTTGTAAGTACACATGCTTTCAAACAGAAATTCTCCTCCAGATTAGACAATAACTGCTCTAACCTTCAGACTTAATCGTTTTATCTTTAACTATGGAGCTTTACAACCCTCGCATAAGTCTTGAACAATTGAAAGATAGAACAATTAAGTCAAGCACTATGTCTCAAATTCTTCACAGTACCAATATTCCGGAGTTTTGCAAGTTTTCGAAATAAAACTTAGAACTTAATTGTATGACACCCTCAAGTCCCTCAATATATATGGTATTTATGGATCTCACTTAAAGCATTAAGGATGTTATGCCTTCCTATAACTAAGAATTATAATGGAACTCATAGGAGTGGCAATAACAAGAATAAACATACTTGCAATTCATATGTTGAAAAGTGAAGCGATGGATCCACAGAGAATTGAGGCATACAATCAAATCAAGATGTGCATGTGTATGGAATATGATGGATAGGTGTATATGTGGTATTTAGTGGCTAACTCTAATTCTACTTATGCTCTTTAGAAATGATTCACTCTCCTTTGGAACTTGGAGGAAAACATGGGCTATCTTTATTCTTTCTCTTTTTCTCTCTTTTTTTTCGTTCGAGAGGCGGGCATCTAGTACCCATTGTTTTAATGCTGGGACACTTGTCCATCTTTTACTCCCTTTTCTTTTCATACTTTTGCATAGCCACATGCATCCAATACATGATTTGGAGAGATAACAATAGTGAAAACTTAAAGCATTTATAACAGGGCTGTCCTATGGTGTTTATATATTTTTGGTGTTCACTCCCAGTGCAGGAAAAAACATTTTTATGATGAACATCGATGAAAGTGGAAATGGTTGCGATTACTCCTAGTGTAGGAATAATGCATATGTGCTGAAGTGTGTATGTGATCTTGGTTTTAAAAGCATGACAAGACTCTCATATGGTATTCAACAAAGGTTGACTAAACTCAATGCAAAGCAAGCAGCATGAATGTGTAAAAGTTTCCTATCTCTAAATGTATAATATATGACTTTGATAGGAATTCACATTTTGTCATACAAGAGCTCATCATGTAGATTTTAAGTTTTCAAAAATAAATCTCCAGAACTTAGTAATGCTACGAATAAAATAAATAGTAGCTCAACCTTCATGAATCATATTAATCAATTATCTAAACTTAGCTCGAGTATATGCCTCCACAAGTTTCAAGTTCAGAGTAAATTCTCATATTAAAACAGTAATATCCAAAACTTAGGAGAATCTAAATTTGACAATTAGCCACTTGAAAGGAATTGGGCAGAGCAACTATTCATCATTTCCAAAATAAAATTTTAGTGTTCATCAAATTTAATTTGGTTCTAGCCTAAACTGACTCTAAACAAACTCTAATATATAGCTAAATATTTATTTGGTTTTCAAATTTTATCTTACTAGCTAACTTTCGCGAAAAAGCGATATAGTAATAATGATAAGAATAATAGTATGGGAAACTGATACTTAGCTGGACTTAAAATGGAGGGCGCCCTCCCCTAAGCTTGACGTTTGACAGGGTCTTTGATATTATAAATTGATTGATCCTTCTGGAAGCAGGTGTCTCGACAGCGTAAGGGTGTCGGGTCGACTAGCTTTTTGATCTTATATTTTTTCTGTGAAACTCAATTGCCAACAAAGATACCAAATCTTATGGAGAGGGGTTAGGTTTAGTACCACTCCATGGTAAGTGATTGATTTTATTTCCAGCAGAAGTTTTCTAACTGAGTGGACCTTCATGTGCCCACATATTTTTGGGTTTTTTTCTAAAATGTGTGGACCTTCATGTGCCCAAATATTTTTAGTATTTTTAGATTTTCCTATAATATTATGGTAAACCTTTATGTGTTCACATATTTTTGGTATTTTGTGCTTGTATAAAGTATACTCAATAAGCGCATAGGTATAATTACCTGATAATTAGGGGATGCTCCTCCGCCAAGCTTGATGTTTGCAATACTTGGCGCTTGAATGTTTCTCAGAGTGAGCTAGTAGTAGTCCTGGTAGGTGCCACTAATAGACTCTCTCCTTAGTCATAATATTATTCCTGCATAGTTATACTCCAACAAGAAAATCAAAACTCGAAGCTCGAATTATCAAAGGGTTAGCGGTCAGCCAATGAGCACTTTGATTATTTTTTGAGTTGATCTTAATTAATAGATTTTAGCAGGATTCTAACAGGATTCTCTTTTTGGGGTTTTTCTAAGTTTCTTATGCAGCAATAAAAAAATGTATGCATGCTATATATGTTTTTTATGCCACCACAGGGAATATTCATTCCCATGGGGCTTAAAATTTTCATAATGCAACAAAGTAAATATATATTGTTATTTTTATTTTTATTTTTATGCCAACACACCGGTGGATTGTGAGGGGTTTCTGCCTACCCCGAGCAGAGAGCTCAAAGGTAAGTCTAGTGGATTGTTCGTGTCATTGAGCTACTTTGTCGGGTCGAGATGGCGGACTAGAGGGTGGTGAATAGTCTGAACAAAAATTAATCGTAGCGAAAATAAAACATATTCGGTTCTACCGACAATTCACCCCTCTAACTAAGACTCTAAGCACCTTGCAAAAGATCCTACCAAGAAGCAAAGGTACAAGACTAGCTTGAGCTTTGTAACAGAACCGGCTAAATCACCTGGCCCACAGGCGCCTGTCATTGTCACTAATGACTTCTGACAGCCGGGCCCGTGTCCCAAATGATCTAGGCAGATCTGTCGGGCTACATCAGCGCCCTAAACTCCGCAGGATCACCATTGCAGAATCATCACAGGATTACAACATTTCATAATAAATTACATCAGAGTACAGAAGCGGAATATTACATAACTTAAGTTTACAAACCAGTTGTTCCAAATAGAATTTAAGTACTATTATTACAAACCATAGATAGTGGCGGTAGCAGTTGAATAATTATACAACATTATGAATATGATAACTTGGACCCTGCCCACGGGTCCCACTTTACTCTTCCTCACTGCCCTCCTGGATGATGGTCATGCAGCACGGAGCAAGGCAGACCTCCGATGGCGGTTCACCTGCAGCATGGGTTACAAACCCTGAGTACTTGGGGTACTCCGCAAGACTTACCCGACTAAGGGTGTAAAATGAGACTCAGGAATGCAGGTCATAGGTAGGGCTAGCAGAGGATAAGAATTTGCGGAAAAGCATTACTAAGCAATATTTTATTTTATTGATATTATAATTGTATCCATAGTTCTAATAATCAACCTCAACCATCATCATTCATCCATTTCCTTCATTCAATCAGTTGACCTAGTTGAGAACCACTTCTCGGGGTAGGAAAGTGGATTGAGTCTCCATTAACCGAGGAGCACGTCGATTCGAATCCAGAAATAAACCCAGCTGGGGATTCTAACCACACTGCATATGCAGCACGCCGGCATACATATACCAACCCGTCGTTACGGCTTTGCTATCCCGGAACCGGTCCTGCGCCACCCGAGAGCACAGTACACCACTCGTCTCCAGGCACGCCGGCCACGTGGGTACAAGCTACTCTCGCCATCTCTCCACTCCCAGTGCGTGGTTGTCGGTTCCAGCAATAGCGCTACCGAACTCTAGGCTTTCCACATTGGTATGTGGCTAGGCTGTTCATCTCGATCCAGCACTCCGACAACGAGCGGTCCCTACTTTTATTTTGGTTCGTGCCTGCCGGGTACCAAGTCATGGGAAACGCCGTCCCAAGAGCACAACACCCGGCGAAACACATTTCTGGTGATACCGACCAGTTCCAAACTATTCCGAAGGCGATCGTGCATCGGGACTCTAACCCGAATACACATCAACCAACGGATAACAAGTTTTTCACCAATCATAACATAATCATAGCACAGAAAATAGTTTTTCTTTTTGCAAAGCTAAGTTCATTAAGCATGACTAAGCATTTTTCAAACTTTTTATTTAAATCAGGTTTTCAGGGTTATTATTTGGGACAATGCATCTGGATAGGTGACAATCAACTCCTATTAACTTAATGCAATAATTTAATTCGAATTATAAAGATTTCACAGTAGAGGGTTAATGCACCGGGGCTTGCCTTGGATCGAGAAGAGGGTGGGATCGGGATCAGTCCCGCAGATGTCGAAACCCTGGATCGCCTCCGGATTGACCTCTCCCGCAGTGGCCTCGACCTTCACTTCGTCGTTCCCGGTCACTACACGTGTGCAATGATGCATGCTTAACATGATGCAATACATAAATAGAAATGCGATAATCAAATATCAATATCTTGAGTACAACTTTCCTTCACGGAGAAGCCGTAAACGAGATCTCAAAAAGTAAATCGGCGTTTTACTTTAAAACCTATTTTACAGTCATAGAAAGCCGCTGCACAGCTTGATGACTACTACAAGGTACTAGGTTATCAAGTTTGCCAAGGATCACATAGTGAAAGACCCTTGGTCTTCATTCAACCCAAAAGCCACACAACAAACCTAAATCCATTTCTCCTATCCATTTTATTTATTTTTCCCTAATTAACATATATTTACTATCTGACCAAACTAGTTCAAATGTGCCCAAATTTTACCAACAGATAGATTTTATCCAGAAACAGAGCCACAATTAATTTCATGATTTTTGGATTTACAGAGAATTAATTAAAAATGCACAAACTTGCTAATATCAATTAATCTACTGATTTATTTACCAGGAAAAATGTACTGGGGAACCACATTTCATATTTTTAACAAATACTACATGTTACAGAGAGCATACACAAATATTTTCAAAATTTTTGAACCAACAGATTTATTCATATGAAAATAACAAGTATCAGCACTATTCATACAAATATAAATAAGAAAAGCATTTGAAAAATTCGCTGGAAATAAAGAAGGCGGCCCAAACGACCGAGGCGGCCCAGCTGGCCAGGCCGGCCCAGCCGCGGCCCGCGAGCGCTCCCGCGCGTCCACCCGCGCGCGCGGCCCACGCCCGCGCCCGCTGACGCTGACAGGCGGGTCCGGCCGGTCAGGGTCGTCCCCTTCCTCCGGCCGGCCCCCGGTGCGCGCGCACGCGCACGCGCACGCGCACGGCCGCGACGGCGCTCGCCGCCGGCGACCCCAACGACGAACCCGAGCGGCCCAACCATACCCCTAGGATCACTCTAACCACCTAACGGCTCTAGCCTAGCCTCGAACATCACCGACGAGCCCTCCACGGCCATGGCGGGAGCGGCGGCACGGCGAAGCCGTTCCAGCCACGGTGAACCAATAGCAAGGAATCCAAGGGGTTGGGGAGGTCTAGGAGCTCACCACGAAGCTGACTAGCAGGCCGGTGAGGACGGAGACGGCTCGGAGGGATCGGCTTGACGACGGCGGCGGATCCCGGCGGCTCGGCACGAAGGCGACCTCGCGTTCCGGCGAACCTAGGGAACAAGAGGACACACCGACACCAGGATGAGGATCAAGGGGTCACGGGAAACATGCTGCGCGCCAAACCGAGGCCCGGAGCTCACCCAATCTAGCTTGTGACGACGGCGGAGCTCGCGGCGGCGCTCTGCCCGCCCGCGAGGAAGACAACAGCGTTCCGGCGGCTACGAAGCTCCACGGCTCTCACCAGTGGACGCAAACGATGCGCACGGACGCCAGCTAGCACACTGTGAGATGGAGAGGGCGGAGATGGCGGAGGCTCGGCGAATTTGGCCGGCGACCGAGAGAGCTTGGAGGTGGCCGGGAAAGGAGAAAATGACGGGGAGGGGCGACCGTCGCCTTTTAGAGGGCAAAGGCGAGGGGAGCAGGCGCGGCACGACGCGGCGCACGCGTATCGCCTGTCAACGGCCACCGGGGCGCAAGATCCCGCCCGGCACGGCCGCCGCGCGCGCGCGGCCGGCACGGGCGCTGCCGGCGCTGTGCGAGCAGAGTAGGGGAGGGGCAGAGTACTGTAGCAGTAGGGTTATAGGGCTGTCGGTTTTGACCAAATTGCGACCGATTTCAAATATAAACTTGAAAAAGTTCAAAAACAAAAGTTGTAGATTTTGAAATTCTGAACATCTTTGCTTTTGGAACCAAGTTCAAATTCGAAGTAGTTTTGAAACTACAGCAAAAGGGGTAAACTAGGTTTTTGAATTTCAAATCGTATTTTTTAAAATTACTTTTGATTTTACATAACAACTTGAAAAATAGCCAAAATAGAAGTTGTTCTACTCAGTGAGCTTTACAACTTTTATTTAGGAAGTTTGGTCAGATTCCATATAATTTTTGAAATGGTGTTTCAAATTCATTTTTCAATTCATTGATTTGAGCTAAATTCAAATTTTTATAATAGAACTTCAAAATCTCCAAAAATAAAAGTTGTCACATTTTAAAAGATCTACAACTTTCATTTAGGTGCCATCTCAAGATTCCTTCTAGATTTTGAATTAGGGTTTTAGGGTAAGATTAGGGTTTATTCGGATCCTAAATTCGAATTTCTAATTCCTAATTCAAAATCACATTAGCCCAAACCACTCTAGGGTCCTAAGCACAATCATATGCAAATTAATTAACTTAAACATGATGACATGGCATATTTAATTATCCGTAATACCCGGGGTATTACAGCCTTCCCCCCTAAAAGAAATCTCGTCCCGAGATTAGCTATTCTAGAAACTGAAACAAAGTAATGGAAAAGAAAATACATGGGACAAAATATTTTACACGAGCTCACAAAATAAGTAGAAGGGTTTTTGATACAGAAGATACTAGTCAGACCATTACATTCATAAGGTGGCAAAGAATTCCGGAAAGTTTTCTGCGAGATAGTCCTCGGATTCCCAGGTAGCTTCATCTTCGGAATGTTGGTCCCATTGGATCTTGTACCACCTGGTGGTTCTTCTCCTGGTAACACGGTCCTTGATATCCAAGACCCGTACTGGGTATTCTGAATATGTCAGTTCGGGCTCCAGTACCACACCTTCTACATCAGTCACTTGGTCGGGAACTCGCAAACACTTCTTCAGCTGGGATACGTGAAACACATTGTGTACCTCTGACAGGTTATCTGGTAACTGCAACCGATAGGCAACTTTTCCCACACGCTCGGTGATTAAGAATGGTCCAATGTAGCGCGGGGCTAACTTACCTCTGACTCCAAAGCGATTGACTCCTTTCATAGGTGAAACCTTCAAGTATACATAGTCTCCAACCTTGAATGCTAGGGGTCTACGCCGCTGATCGGCATAGCTTTTCTGCCGAGACTGAGCCACTTTTAGATTCTCTTGTATTACTCGAACTTTCTCTTCGGCTTCATTGACTAGGTCAACTCCATAAAACCATCTTTCACCGGGTTCGGACCAATTTAACGGAGTACGACATCTGCGGCCGTACACTGCCTCGAACGGAGCCATCTTGATGCTTTCTTGGTAACTGTTGTTGTACGAGAATTCGGCCAATGCCAAGCACTCGTCCCACTTGTCAGGGTAATTCAATGCACAGGCCCTCAACATGTCCTCCAGCACTTGATTAACCCTTTCAGTCTGACCATCGGTCTGGGGATGATAAGCTGTGCTATGCAGAAGTTTAGTACCCAATGATTCATGGAAGGATCTCCAAAACTTGGATATGAACTGAGTACCTCGATCAGAGACAATGGTCTTCGGCACCCCATGGAGTCTCATCATGTGTTCTATATACATCTTGGCATAAGTGACCGCGGTGTAGGTATCTTTAACTGGCATGAAATGGGCTTGCTTCGTGAGACGATCCACAATGACCCAGATCGAGTTAAATCCCCTAGATGTCCTGGGCAATCCCACGACGAAATCCATACTAATGTCTTCCCATTTCCATGCAGGAACCGGTAACGGTTGTAGCTCTCCACCAGGCTTCATGTGTACAGCTTTAACCTTCTGACAGGTATCACATCTTGACACATACTGTGCAATTTCTATTTTCATCTTAGTCCACCAGAATTTCTGTTTCAAATCCTGGTACATCTTGTTGCTTCCTGGGTGGATAGAGTACCTTGTAAGATGCGCTTCATCAAGAATTTTGCGACGTAGCTCTGGGACTTTTGGGACTACCAAACGATTCTTGAACCACACGATGCCTTCATCATCAATCCTGAAACAATCTGCTTTCCCCGCCTGGACCTTTTCTTTGATATGCCTGATGCCCTTGCTTCCCCTTTGAGCGGCCACGATCTCATCACGGATGGAAGTTTTAATACTGATATTTGCCAGACTGCCCTGTGGAACTATTTCTATGCCCCATTTTTCCAACTCACAGCACAACGACAGATTGTAAGGCCTCACAGTCAAACAATTACAATGAGCCTTCCGACTGAGCGCATCAGCAACTACGTTTGCCTTGCCAGGGTGATAATGTACTTCAATATCATAGTCTTTAATCAATTCTAGCCATCTTCGCTGCCTCATGTTCAGCTCTTCTTGG
The DNA here is from genome assembly GCA_038502445.1 of Eremochloa ophiuroides. NCBI lineage: Eukaryota > Viridiplantae > Streptophyta > Magnoliopsida > Poales > Poaceae > Eremochloa > Eremochloa ophiuroides. The sequence continues at coordinate 25,521 of JAHLJS010000314.1, forward strand.
GTAAAGATGTACTTCAAGCTTTTATGGTCAGTGTACACATTGCATGTGCTGCCTAGCAAATAGTGACGCCAGATCTTCAATGCATGAACCACAGCTGCCAATTCAAGATCATGAGTGGGATAGTTTTCTTCATGAGGTCGGAGTTGTCGTGAAGCATATGCAATAACTCTGCCCTCTTGCATCAAAACACAACCAAGGCCAGTACCCGACGCATCACAATACACATCGAATGGCTTCTCGATATCCGGCTGAGCTAGGACTGGTGCAGTGGTCAAACACTTCTTCAAGGTTTGGAATGCTGTCTCACATTCTGACGACCACACAAACTTGACTTGATTCTTCAGTAAGTTGGTGATTGGCTTGGCTATTCTTGAGAAGTCAGGGATGAAACGGCGGTAATATCCCGCCATGCCCATGAAACTGCGGACTTGGTGAACAGTGGTTGGTGGCTTCCAATTTAGGATTTCCTCTACCTTACTTGGATCAACAGATACTCCCTCAGCTGAGAGAATATGTCCGAGAAAAGGAACTTTATTTAACCAGAACTCACACTTGCTGAACTTTGCATAAAGTTGATGCTCTCTCAAGCGAGTTAGGACAATGCGAAGGTGGTTGGCATGTTCTTCAGGTGTTTTGGAATAGACAAGGATATCATCGATGAACACGACAACGAATTTGTCGAGCTCGGGCATGAAAACGGAATTCATGAGATACATGAAGTAGGCAGGTGCGTTGGTTAAACCGAAAGACATGACTAGGTATTCATATAGGCCATATCTAGTGGTGAAAGCTGTCTTTGGAATGTCTTCGGGACGAATTTTGATTTGGTGGTAGCCGGATCTAAGGTCAATTTTAGAAAACACCTTAGCCCCAGCCAGTTGGTCAAAGAGTAGGTCAATACGAGGCAACGGATATTTGTTTTGACAGTAACCTCGTTGAGCGGACGATAGTCGATACAGAGTCGAAGGGATTTGTCCTTCTTCTTGACAAAGATGGCAGGGCAACCCCAAGGAGATGAGCTAGGTCTGATGAAACCCTTATCAAGCAAATCTTGTAGCTGCACTTTAAGCTCCGCCAATTCCTTGGGAGGCATCCTATAAGCTCTACGAGAGATAGGAGCTGTTCCAGGCTTAAGCTCAATGGCAAATTCAACATCCCGATCAGGTGGCAAACCAGGCAATTCATCAGGAAACACGTCTGGGAATTCACAGACCACAGGAATCTTCATCACTTCTTCTACTGAGGTAGCACACAGCCTTTGCACGGATTTCTCCACCTTTCTTATTGGTAGGGGAAGTTGGATGAGAAGCTGAGTTTGACTATTAGGTATGTTCACCCTTACGGTTCTATTCAACACATCAATCAAGACCTTGTGCTGAGACATCCAATTCATACCTAATATCACATCTATATCCTGATCTTTTAGCACTATCATAGTAGTAGGGAACTTATGCCCTCCCAACTCTATTGGCACTCCCTGAACTACCTCTTTAGTAGACATACGCCCCCCGGGCGAATGTATAAGGAAATCTTCCTTTATTTCCCCAATAGGTATTTCATGCTTTACCACAAATGTTCGGTTGATGAATGAATGTGATGCACCAGAATCAAAAAGCGTAAGTGCAGGGTGACCGGCAACAGGGAACCTACCCATCATGACGGGCTCTCCAGCAGGAATATCCTCAATCTGAGTGTAATAGACCTGACCTGCTTTCTTGACAACTTTGCCCCTCTGAGCATGCTGCGGACGACCACGGTGCTGACCCTGCTGCTGCTGCTGTTGTTGCTGCTGACCACCAGGTGCATTCTGGTTGTACCTCTTGGGAAAAGGACAATTGCGTGACCAGTGTCCCATCTTGCCACAGTTGTAGCAAGGATGATTGTAGGTGGTTTGAGGAGTAGTGACACGAACGCCAGGGGCATTCGGCTGAGTGGCATTTTGCTGGTTTGAAGTGTGGGAGGTGGCGGCGGTGCGCACAACCACTTGCTGTTGGGGGTAGGATGGACGATTTTGGTGAGTGGGGTGATAGATGAACTTCTGGCGTTTCTGACTGCCAGAGAATGCAGGCCTCTTGTTTTTCTTCTTCTCCTCCTGAAGTTGACGGTTGCTTTCTTCAAAAGCTAAGGCACAATCAACAGCCTCATGGAAAGTACACTTCAGGTTATTGGACAAGCTGCGCTGAATCTTGTAGTTGAGACCTCTGATGAAACAGGCCTTCTTCTTCTCATCGGTGTTGGTGTGTTCGGGGGCATACTGTGCCAGGTGATTGAACTGCCCCAAGTACTGAGTGACAGTGGATTCATTCTGCTTCAGTGCTAGGAACTGGTCCAGTTTCAGCCTCATCACACCCGCAGGGATGTAATGAGCACGGAACACCTCGCGAAACTCTTGCCAGGTGAGTTGATGTCCATCATCCTGTGCAGCTAACAGGTTGGCATACCAAGTGGTCGCAGGACCACGGAGCTGCTGAGCTGCAAACAGGGGCTTCTGTATCTCAGTACAGCGGATCAAACTGAATTTCTGCTCCATAGTGCGGAGCCAATCATCTGCTTCCAGAGGTTCGTCTGCCTTGGTGAACACAGGTGGGCGAGTGTCAGTGAAGTCAACATAGGTGGTCTCTTCATTGTCGCGGCGACCACGACGTCCACCACGGTCTTGCTGACTCTGAGCTAGCATGGTTGCGACATTGGTAAGCGCGGTGATAGCCTCTGCCAGAGTGTTCGGAAGTGGGGGTGGTTGGGGAATACCGGTCCCATGAGCAGAGTTGTCTCCCATCTGTTGGCAAGCAAACCACTTAGGACTTATATTACATAGGTGGAACATAATAGCACACACAGAAATAATACAATACCAAGTTCATACAATAAGGCTTGCACCCAGGCAAAGCCACAACCCATAACTAAGGTTTTCTAGACAAGCACCTAAGATAGACAAAAGAGAGGAACTAGCTGACAACTCTAGACCACACTGGCCTAGTCCTCGTCGATCTCCGACGCGCCAGAAGCGTCACTGCCCTCGAGGTCCTCCTCGATGTCCTCGTCACTCTCCTCGGAGTCCTCGTCACTCTCCTCGGAGTCCTCCTCAGAGTCTGCCTCCTCGACCTCGAGAGGCTCAACCTCCTCGTCAACGTCCTCCATGTCCTCATCCTCACCAAGGACAACTCCAAACTCCGGATCCTCCTCCTCAGGTGCCGGGATAGGGTAGAGCTGATCGTTGAGCTGGTGCACCTCCTCCTGCAAGGCGATGTTGTCCGCCTCAAGCTGCGCGGTACGCTGCTCCGCCTCCAGCATCCTGTCGACGATCGCATCCTCGCGCTCCCAAGCCTCATCCCGCTGCTGCGTCAGGCGGTCGACCTCCCGACGCAGGTCACGGTTGGTCCTCACGTCCTGGTAGTGGTTGCGGCGAGCAACCTCATACTCCTCCTCCCACTGCCCGACCAACTCCCGAAGTCTCGCAACCTCGGCCTCCAACTCCTCACTGCTGCGACGGGGTGAGCGACTCCCAGAAGCCTCGCCCTCCCCGGTACGTGGCGCCAACTGGTGGTGCGGAACACCACGCGGTCCTGTCATCTTCCTGGCGGTGAGCTTGCAACGGGCCATCTGGAGAAGGTAAGTGGATTTATAAGTAATACGGGTTAGCAAGAATAGGTTTGGTAACTTATCCCAAAAACCCACTTTTAAGGAGGAAGTTATTTAATGTGTGATTAACATGATGCATGCACGTACTTACGAATTTTAAATTATGCAAGTAAACACATACATAAATAAATAAACTTTTAACATAGGGCTAATAATAATAGCATTATTCCTCATGCTACTATAGCCACATAATATTAAATATAGGTTAAATTAATACTACGGAATAAGTCAAGAATAGAAGCAATTTGGACCCAAAATAACATATTAAGTTTTATGATCCAAAACCTTTTGAAGTTTTCGAAAAGTAATCCGTAATGATTAGCAAGGTAATGCTCTGGTACCAACTGTAACAGAACCGGCTAAATCACCTGGCCCACAGGCGCCTGTCATTGTCACTAATGACTTCTGACAGCCGGGCCCGTGTCCCAAATGATCTAGGCAGATCTGTCGGGCTACATCAGCGCCCTAAACTCCGCAGGATCACCATTGCAGAATCATCACAGGATTACAACATTTCATAATAAATTACATCAGAGTACAGAAGCGGAATATTACATAACTTAAGTTTACAAACCAGTTGTTCCAAATAGAATTTAAGTACTATTATTACAAACCATAGATAGTGGCGGTAGCAGTTGAATAATTATACAACATTATGAATATGATAACTTGGACCCTGCCCACGGGTCCCACTTTACTCTTCCTCACTGCCCTCCTGGATGATGGTCATGCAGCACGGAGCAAGGCAGACCTCCGATGGCGGTTCACCTGCAGCATGGGTTACAAACCCTGAGTACTTGGGGTACTCCGCAAGACTTACCCGACTAAGGGTGTAAAATGAGACTCAGGAATGCAGGTCATAGGTAGGGCTAGCAGAGGATAAGAATTTGCGGAAAAGCATTACTAAGCAATATTTTATTTTATTGATATTATAATTGTATCCATAGTTCTAATAATCAACCTCAACCATCATCATTCATCCATTTCCTTCATTCAATCAGTTGACCTAGTTGAGAACCACTTCTCGGGGTAGGAAAGTGGATTGAGTCTCCATTAACCGAGGAGCACGTCGATTCGAATCCAGAAATAAACCCAGCTGGGGATTCTAACCACACTGCATATGCAGCACGCCGGCATACATATACCAACCCGTCGTTACGGCTTTGCTATCCCGGAACCGGTCCTGCGCCACCCGAGAGCACAGTACACCACTCGTCTCCAGGCACGCCGGCCACGTGGGTACAAGCTACTCTCGCCATCTCTCCACTCCCAGTGCGTGGTTGTCGGTTCCAGCAATAGCGCTACCGAACTCTAGGCTTTCCACATTGGTATGTGGCTAGGCTGTTCATCTCGATCCAGCACTCCGACAACGAGCGGTCCCTACTTTTATTTTGGTTCGTGCCTGCCGGGTACCAAGTCATGGGAAACGCCGTCCCAAGAGCACAACACCCGGCGAAACACATTTCTGGTGATACCGACCAGTTCCAAACTATTCCGAAGGCGATCGTGCATCGGGACTCTAACCCGAATACACATCAACCAACGGATAACAAGTTTTTCACCAATCATAACATAATCATAGCACAGAAAATAGTTTTTCTTTTTGCAAAGCTAAGTTCATTAAGCATGACTAAGCATTTTTCAAACTTTTTATTTAAATCAGGTTTTCAGGGTTATTATTTGGGACAATGCATCTGGATAGGTGACAATCAACTCCTATTAACTTAATGCAATAATTTAATTCGAATTATAAAGATTTCACAGTAGAGGGTTAATGCACCGGGGCTTGCCTTGGATCGAGAAGAGGGTGGGATCGGGATCAGTCCCGCAGATGTCGAAACCCTGGATCGCCTCCGGATTGACCTCTCCCGCAGTGGCCTCGACCTTCACTTCGTCGTTCCCGGTCACTACACGTGTGCAATGATGCATGCTTAACATGATGCAATACATAAATAGAAATGCGATAATCAAATATCAATATCTTGAGTACAACTTTCCTTCACGGAGAAGCCGTAAACGAGATCTCAAAAAGTAAATCGGCGTTTTACTTTAAAACCTATTTTACAGTCATAGAAAGCCGCTGCACAGCTTGATGACTACTACAAGGTACTAGGTTATCAAGTTTGCCAAGGATCACATAGTGAAAGACCCTTGGTCTTCATTCAACCCAAAAGCCACACAACAAACCTAAATCCATTTCTCCTATCCATTTTATTTATTTTTCCCTAATTAACATATATTTACTATCTGACCAAACTAGTTCAAATGTGCCCAAATTTTACCAACAGATAGATTTTATCCAGAAACAGAGCCACAATTAATTTCATGATTTTTGGATTTACAGAGAATTAATTAAAAATGCACAAACTTGCTAATATCAATTAATCTACTGATTTATTTACCAGGAAAAATGTACTGGGGAACCACATTTCATATTTTTAACAAATACTACATGTTACAGAGAGCATACACAAATATTTTCAAAATTTTTGAACCAACAGATTTATTCATATGAAAATAACAAGTATCAGCACTATTCATACAAATATAAATAAGAAAAGCATTTGAAAAATTCGCTGGAAATAAAGAAGGCGGCCCAAACGACCGAGGCGGCCCAGCTGGCCAGGCCGGCCCAGCCGCGGCCCGCGAGCGCTCCCGCGCGTCCACCCGCGCGCGCGGCCCACGCCCGCGCCCGCTGACGCTGACAGGCGGGTCCGGCCGGTCAGGGTCGTCCCCTTCCTCCGGCCGGCCCCCGGTGCGCGCGCACGCGCACGCGCACGCGCACGGCCGCGACGGCGCTCGCCGCCGGCGACCCCAACGACGAACCCGAGCGGCCCAACCATACCCCTAGGATCACTCTAACCACCTAACGGCTCTAGCCTAGCCTCGAACATCACCGACGAGCCCTCCACGGCCATGGCGGGAGCGGCGGCACGGCGAAGCCGTTCCAGCCACGGTGAACCAATAGCAAGGAATCCAAGGGGTTGGGGAGGTCTAGGAGCTCACCACGAAGCTGACTAGCAGGCCGGTGAGGACGGAGACGGCTCGGAGGGATCGGCTTGACGACGGCGGCGGATCCCGGCGGCTCGGCACGAAGGCGACCTCGCGTTCCGGCGAACCTAGGGAACAAGAGGACACACCGACACCAGGATGAGGATCAAGGGGTCACGGGAAACATGCTGCGCGCCAAACCGAGGCCCGGAGCTCACCCAATCTAGCTTGTGACGACGGCGGAGCTCGCGGCGGCGCTCTGCCCGCCCGCGAGGAAGACAACAGCGTTCCGGCGGCTACGAAGCTCCACGGCTCTCACCAGTGGACGCAAACGATGCGCACGGACGCCAGCTAGCACACTGTGAGATGGAGAGGGCGGAGATGGCGGAGGCTCGGCGAATTTGGCCGGCGACCGAGAGAGCTTGGAGGTGGCCGGGAAAGGAGAAAATGACGGGGAGGGGCGACCGTCGCCTTTTAGAGGGCAAAGGCGAGGGGAGCAGGCGCGGCACGACGCGGCGCACGCGTATCGCCTGTCAACGGCCACCGGGGCGCAAGATCCCGCCCGGCACGGCCGCCGCGCGCGCGCGGCCGGCACGGGCGCTGCCGGCGCTGTGCGAGCAGAGTAGGGGAGGGGCAGAGTACTGTAGCAGTAGGGTTATAGGGCTGTCGGTTTTGACCAAATTGCGACCGATTTCAAATACAAACTTGAAAAAGTTCAAAAACAAAAGTTGTAGATTTTGAAATTCTGAACATCTTTGCTTTTGGAACCAAGTTCAAATTCGAAGTAGTTTTGAAACTACAGCAAAAGGGGTAAACTAGGTTTTTGAATTTCAAATCGTATTTTTTAAAATTACTTTTGATTTTACATAACAACTTGAAAAATAGCCAAAATAGAAGTTGTTCTACTCAGTGAGCTTTACAACTTTTATTTAGGAAGTTTGGTCAGATTCCATATAATTTTTGAAATGGTGTTTCAAATTCATTTTTCAATTCATTGATTTGAGCTAAATTCAAATTTTTATAATAGAACTTCAAAATCTCCAAAAATAAAAGTTGTCACATTTTAAAAGATCTACAACTTTCATTTAGGTGCCATCTCAAGATTCCTTCTAGATTTTGAATTAGGGTTTTAGGGTAAGATTAGGGTTTATTCGGATCCTAAATTCGAATTTCTAATTCCTAATTCAAAATCACATTAGCCCAAACCACTCTAGGGTCCTAAGCACAATCATATGCAAATTAATTAACTTAAACATGATGACATGGCATATTTAATTATCCGTAATACCCGGGGTATTACAAGCTTCCCTAAACCGTTCTAGCGCAAGGTCACACAAATCTAAGCACTAGTACTTTAAGCACCGGGGAGCTCCTACCAGCTAACAAGCAAAAATGCACTAAGCACCTAAACTCACTACGTGCTTAATGACAAGGATACACAATCCTAATCAAGGAGCGCAACTTGTTTAGTTATACAAACTAAACAAGAAACTACTTCTAAGCTACACAAGCTAAGAAGGTGAGTGGTAAGCTACACAAGCTAACCGGTCTCACAAGAGCAACCACAACTACACAAGTAAAGTAATGCACAAAATAACTAACTTGTGTAGAAGGGAGCAAACCACCGCAAAGGATGAGAAGATGTTGACACGGTGATTTATTTTCCGGAGGTTCACTTGTCGCCACAAGCTACGTCCTCCGTTGAGACAAGCACTAAGGTTGCCGCCGGTCCTCTTGCTAGTGGTGACCCGCAAGTCACACTCTCACATGTGGAGTGCTTACCACAAGCTCTAGCACTTGACTCGGCCGGACCACTTGTCGCTCTTCATGTCTCGCTCTACTAGCGATGCTCTTCGCGATCTCCCACGGGGTGAGCTCCAACCCCTCACAATCTTGCTCCGGAGCCAAGCACAATCTCCTAGCTTGCTTCCACGGAGACTCTCGCCACCAAGCCGTCTAGGATGTGACGACCTCCAAGACTAACAAGCACCACCGGCTTGCAACTCGATCACCTAGTGCCACTTGAAGCAATCTCACAATGCAATGCACTAGCGATCGATCACTCACTTCTCGAATGCGAATTATATGAGTACAAGTGAGTTGGAGAGCATTAAGCCATGCACAAGCAAGGGAAACACATTCCCCAGGTGCAATACACCTCACACAGCCGGCCACACACTCCTATAAATAGCCCGCAAGCCAAAGGAGCCGTTGCCCTCTCAACCCGGCCGTCGGACTGAGCGTCGGACGCTCAGCCGCGCCACCATCGAACCAATGTCCACGGTCCGACGCTCCCGATGGCCGCCACGTGTCACTAGCCGTTTGAAGTCGAACGTTGGATCACAACGGCTAACTTCCCGCGCCAACACCACCGTCGGACTGGAAACCTGTCGGACCAACGAACTCCACGGTCCGACGCTTTCAGAGAGCAACACGAGCGCCAAAACTTCGTCGGACTTTGTCCGACGCCCAGCGTCGGACCAAACTGCCCCGTCCGACACCGTGCCCAGAGCGCGCCACACGCCTCGCCACGCCATGAACTCACCACGACGCACCGTCGGACTGTCAGCCAATAGTCCGACGCTCACGCTTCTCACCCCGTCGGACTGTCCGACTCTCACAGAGCCAAACACCGTCGGACGCACGAGGATGGTCCAACGCTGTCACTGCAGACAGTGTCCGACGCTCGTACTCATCTGCACAGGGGGCTAGGGTTTACCGTCGGACTGAACGCAATAGTCCGACGCTCACCCAAGCCAGCGTCCGACGCTCTTTTTGAGCTCCTCTCAACTCCAAACTTCACCACCTTTGCAAATGTGCTAACACCACCAAGTGTACACCTCATGTGCATGTGTGTTAGCTTTTCACAAACATTTTTCAAAGGATTTTTCTCTCTTTTCACCGCGGCACTCGATCCTACCAACGTATGCAAGTTAGATCACTCAAGTGGCACTAGATGACCGATATGCAAACAAGTTGGCCCCTCTTGATAGTACGGCCATCTATCCTAAATCCAGTCAAGCACTTCTCTACTCAACCTTAGACCGGTGAAATGGAAATGCCCTAGGTTATACCTTTGCCTTGCGCTTTCCATTTCGATCACCGTCTTCATCACCGTCTCCGACACCATCGATGCCGGTGCAACACATGCACCAACACCTCATGAATGATATGATCCACTTCATATCATCACGTGGCTTTTGGTTCATCGATCCTTGACTTGCTTGCTCTTCACCGTTGCGTTGGTCCATCGGCGCCAAGCCATCACCCGACTTGCCCTTCACACTTGCAACCGGTCCGTCGACGCGAAGCCTTATCTTGATCTTCTCCACCTAGCCACATGACTCCATGTCATGTCTCATGCGTTTAGCTCCTTCATACCATATGTGTGAGCTAAGCATCATCTCCAAGCCATTTTCACCTCCATGGCATAGATGCTCACACACATGTACCTGTGGACTAATCACCTGTGTAATCAACACTTAAACACATATTAGTCCACTTAAGTTGTCACTCAATTACCAAAACCAAACAAGGACCTTTCAGTCTCTCCCTTTTTAGTAATTGATGAGAACTCTACAAAGATATGGAAATTTAGCGCATTAACCAAGTTAGCTCTTCACACAAGTGTAAATTACTAACTTGGGTTGGATTTTATGTTACTTATCCATCTTTCAGCTCAAATCTTTGGACTTGGATAAGCTCCATAAAACCCGACTTGGTAGTGTTAACTCCCCCTACATGTGTGCTCAAATGGTTTGGTTTCAAATTTTCACACATGCATAAATATGAAATTTGTGGGAGTGCCAACACTACTAAGTGATGCTAAGGTGCTTAGAATAAACCTTTGTAGCGTGATACCAATTGCTCGATACCAATTGCTTGAAGCCAATTAAAGTTGCACCATTAAGTCCACCCTTAGCATCAAGATTAGCTAGACAAGCAAAAATACTAGATACCCCGTGAGATCAACATTAAGGGCAAGGTTCTAGTAAATACTTGACAAACACAAGTCTAGCTAACAACCTATGCATGCTAGTTATCAAATCATCATTCAAACCTATACTAGCATACACCACACAAGAGAGGATACCATATGTAGGAAACTAAGTGCAAATGCAAGCAAGCATATGAATATGCACATTTCAAATGAAATCAACCATGTCCATGAGTTTGCTCCCCCTACTAGTGTGCTTCTCTTGTCCAAGAATTTTGATCCCCTTGCAATCTTCAATCTTTGTGGATCATCCTTCTTGTTGGTCTATTGCTCTCCCATCATCGGCCTTCATGATGGTTCATTGCGTACTTCCATCCATCTTGATTTTCTCTCTCCCTTGATCATATAATCCAATATCTCTTCCTTATCACACAATTTCATATCTTTGTCCAAATCTCTCCCCCTTTGTCATCAATTTCCATAAAAGTCAATGCTCTATTGTGACAAAGGTGTGTGGTAGGGATGTTGAGGGTAGATTCTTGTACATTTGATGGACACCACCATTTTTGAGTTGGAATGACACCACTTGAAAACCATCCATAGAATGAGATACCACATGTAGGACCTTGCATCTCTTGATACCAAATGAATAAGTATCTCCCCTATGTCATATGATCGGTCATCCACTTAAACTTGAGCTCTTTTGGTGTGAGAAGTCTTCATATTGATGATCACTAAAAGTTGAGGATCAATTGCACATATTGTCGGATACCACTTGAAAATACCACGTGTAGATGAATATTACGTGAAGAAATAACTTGATATCCATTTTTATTGTTGTCTTGTGCTTCTTGAACTTAGATTATTTTCAAGAGCTTCTTTCTTGATTAGTTCAAACTAGCAAACTTGCACAAGTAATCTAACTCGGTTTGAACCAAAGACAAGTTTCTTCACGCCACTAGGGGTTATCTAGCCTATGTTGAATTAGACTCTTTTTGCTCATTTAACTAGATCGAACACTAGGTTCACATGCTCATGAACAAGTCATATTTAACCACTAGATCAAACAAGACATAGAAGCAATAGTGGCATCATATGAACTTAACATCATTTTATTTTTCATGAATGCTCTAATCAAGTCCTTATCAAAATATGGATGCATATGCCATACAATGATACCTTTACTATCTCAGAGTAGAGGATAGTCATTTCATTCAATCTCTAACAATAGCAATGGTGAAGTCCATCTGAAGAGCTTGGTGAAGACCAATCATCATCATGAATTCCATTCTTCACCCATATGGTCAAGTGCTAACTTCAAATTGTGGTTCACTTGCATCTTTTCTTGATCAAACTTGTATGAGAAATACCACTTAAATAAGTATGAATACCACATGTATATATATGAATTCTTATCATTTGGTTGTTGCTTGCTCTCTTTTGATTTGCTTCAACTAAGCATATTCAAGGATTCTCCGGATCACCACTTCCATATTAGCCATTCAAGCATCACCCACTTGGTTTACCTACATAAGGCGGCACGCCTCGACGATCGGGAGAAGTGACCTCTCTCCAAAGAAACATCTTCAATAATCACTTAAATTTCCTTTGCTTGATTGATCTAATGACTTAACATGATGATCAACTTGAATTCCTTCTTTAAGTCCTTTTCTTTCTTCTTCATTTCTTGGTCTTGATCTTCACTTGAGCACCAATCTTCATGATCCAAAACCAAACAAATGATACTCTCAACCACTTGTAATCATAATTTCAACTTGAGAGCCTTTCAATGCAAGAGATACCAAATATTTCCAATAATTCTCTCTTGTGGACAGATTCTGTACCTTTTAATGAATATGCTATATCTCCCAATGTACATGTCCAATTGCCACGAAATTTCGTGGAGATGACCTTCTATGAGTCTACTAGAATCCACAAAAATTTGAGCTTCATTTGACCAAGTATGAACTGGCAGCCACCAATTTTCTCCACATTGCTACATGCTGAAAACTGCTGTACTTGTGTTGAAAAGAACCACTCCAAAACCAAAGCAATACTTATCAAATACTCATGAAATTTTCACAGAAACTTATATCATAAGTCCATAGCATGCATACCAAATTTCAATCCAACCCAATTAGATTTGATCACTCAAACATGGCTTTCTTCTCAGCTAGCTCAGATTTCAGATTTTGGACAGATTTGAGTAATTGAGCTAAACTTCTTCAAATTGAATCAAACTTGAGGTAAACAAGCTTGAATACTCTCACAAGACATATATCCATTCAATCCACTTACTAGAAGTCATCTTATGATCATATCCAACCAAATCTACTCAAATTTGATCACTAAGCAATGATTCCATTCAAACTTCTCATTGCAAGCAACAGATGCATATTTATCCAATTCAATCAACTCATATGCATCCAAATAAGATTGATCAACAAATGATATACCTTGATAGTTCATGATCATCCATTTGCAAGCTTCAACTCAATGGTTTGCAAGTCATCAAATATTTAATCGATTGATCACCCACAACTTGATCTTTTGCACTTGTATGAATTAAGCACTTGGACTTCACTTCTTTTGACTTGGCATTGGTTTGGATATGCACTAGGCTTCATGACTTGACTCAATATATGATGAACAATATGAATACCAACTGAATCAAGCCTCCAATGCCATGGTACCCACACACATTCATCCACTTTTTGATGGTACCCAAACTAGGGGACATGAATGAGCCATGTGTCCCCTTTCCCGGCATGAGTAGCACTTTTGCTTTGCTTGAGCCTTCTCTTTCTTGCTCATGTTGTGCTTCTCATTACCTCGCCTCTCTTGAGTTGTTTGAGCCTTCTTCTCAAGCTTGTTGAGACACTTTTAGCCAAAGTGACCCATATCTTCACATTTGAAGCACTTGATGTGAGCCATCTTGTTCTTCTCTTGAATCTTGCTCATCATCAACTTGGCATCATAAATATGAGTTGGATGCCTTTCTCTTCCACTACCCTGTCTTGTCTTCTTGTTGACTTGAGCTTGGGGTGCGTTGACTTGAGGCTTCACAAACCTCTTGTATAGGCTTTGTGACCGTGTGAGCCTCTTTTCTTCCTTCTTCAACTTGAGCTTGTTGGGGCATGTTGAAGCTAGGTGACCCATCTCATGGCATGTGAAGCACATGAAATGAGCAAGCCTTTCTTGCTCTAGCCTCTTCATCTCTTTCTCATAAGTTCTCTTGCCCCATCTTTTGCCTTTGATCTTGCTCTTGTTGAAGTGAATGCCACTTGTATCTTGGCTTCTTAGTATGTTGACTTTGCTTGCCTTGAAACCAAGACCACTCATGTCGCCCACCATTTTTGTGTTCTCCAACATATGGTTAAGGGCGTTACTTGAGTTGTTCCACCTTGCTATCTTATTGCTCAAGTTCTTCACTTCTTGTTTAAGCTCATTGTTCTCCTTCAAAAGGTTAGTCTCACAAGACATAGAAGTAGAACAAGTATGTAAAAGTAAAGAACAAGGCATAGAAAGTAAATCATCACAAGAGGTAGATACACTCTTCTTGCCTACATCACAAGGGTTAGTAGCAATATGTGATTGATCATTTAACTCAAGTGATGAGCTCTCACTAGTTTTAGATTTTTCATTAGAAAGGTCATTAGTGAGAATATTATGGTCTTTTACCAAATTCTTATGAGCAACACTAAGCTCCTCATGAGTCAATTTTATCTCCTTATGTGAACAACTCATGACATAAAGTAGATGCTTTTGTTGTTCACATGTGTCCTTTAGAAAAGAGTTTTCATTAGTCAAATTCTTTGTTTTGTTCATCTCTTTTCTTAAGGCATTTACGAGTTTGCATACAAGCTCAAAATTTGGATCATCACAATCAACAATCACAGTACCAAGTGATACCTTGCCGCCACCGAGTGACTTGTAGCTATGTGATGAGGATGAAGAGCTTGTTGATGCATCACACTCGTAGCCATCATCAAGTGAGCTTGAGGTAGAATCATCATGTGCCTCACTTGTGGCTTTATCAACTCTCTTGTCAAGTGATCTTGTGGTAGCATCATCATCACCATCATTTGACCAAGCGGAGGAGCAACTCTCCACAATCACAGAGTTGTGGATGTGCTCTTAATCACCAAGCTTTTGCTCTTTGGCTTGATCATCATCATCGGAGAGCTTGTCATACTTTACATTGAGAAATGCCCAAATCTCATGGGAAGTTTCAAAGTCCATGATCTCTCCAAAAATGCTATCATCCAAAGATCTATAAAACATGTTAATTACTTGGCGATCTAGATGTAAGCATTTCTCTTGCGCTTTGGTTGTGTTCTTTCGATCAACCGCATGAGAAAAGCCTATATCTACCATCCACTACATTTGAGGAGAAATAAATTTAATATTATATTTCATCCAATTTCGCCAACTTGCAAAGTGTGTGCCATCAAATGTGTATGGACAATCAACATCTAGCCCATAAGTCGCCATCCTCTCGGGTCGGTTAAGACCACAAATGAGAGACCAAGCTCCGATACTACGTGTAGGGTCGAGATGGCGGACTAGAGGGGGGTGAATAGTCCAAACAAAAATTAATCGCAGCGAAAATAAAACCTATTCGGTTCTAGCGACAATTCACCCCTCTAACTAAGACTCTAAGCACCTTGCAAAAGATCATACCAAGAAGCAAAGGTGCAAGCCTAGCTTGAGCTTCCCTAAACCGTTCTAGCGCAAGGTCACACAAACCTAAGCACTAGTACTTTAAGCACTGGGGAGCTCCTACCAGCTAACAAGCAAAAATGCACTAAGCACCTAAGCTCACTACGTGCTCAATGACAAGGATACACAATGCTAATCAAGGAGCGCAACTTGTTTAGTTATACAAACTAAACAAGAAACTACTTCTAAGCTACACAAGCTAAGAAGGTGAGTGGCAAGCTACACAAGCTAACCGGTCTCACAAGAGCAACTACAACTACACAAGTAAAGTAATGCGCAAAATAAATAACTTGTGTAGAAGGGAGCAAACCACCGCGAAGGATGAGAAGATGTTGACACGGTGATTTATTTCCCGAAAGTTCACTTGTCGCCACAAACTACGTCCTCCGTTGAGACAAGCTCCAAGGTTGCCGCCGGTCCTCTTGCTAGTGGTGACTCGCAAGTCACACTCTCCCACGTGGAGTGCTTACCACAAGCTCTAGCACTTGACTCGGCCGGACCACTTGTCGCTCTTCACGTCTCGCTCTACTAGCGATGCTCTTCGCGATCTCCCACGGGGTGAGCTCCAACCCCTCACAATCTTGCTCCGGAGCCAAGCACAATCTCCTAGCTTGCTTCCACGGAGCCTCTCGCCACCAAGCCGTCTAGGAGGTGACGACCTCCAAGAGTAACAAGCACCACTGGCTTGCAACTCGATCACCTAGTGCCACTCGAAGCAATCTCACAATGCAATGCACTAGCGATCGATCACTCACTTCTCGAATACGAATTATATGAGTACAAGTGAGCTGGAGAGCATTAAGCCATGCACAAGCAAGGGAAACACATTCCCCAGGTGCAAGACACCTCACACAGCCGGCCACACACTCCTATAAATAGCCCGCAAGCCAAAGGAGCCGTTGCCCTCTCAAACCGGCCGTCGGACTGAGCGTCGGACGCTCAGCCGTGCCACTGTCAGACCAATGTTCACGGTCCGACACTCCCGATGGCCGCCACGTGTCACTAGCCGTTTGAAGTCGAACGTTGGATCACAACGGCTAACTTCCCGCGCCAACACCACCGTTGGACTAGAAACCCGTCGGACTAACGAACTCCACGGTCCGACGCTTCCAGAGAGCAACCCGAGTGCCAAAACTTCGTCGGACTTTGTCCGACGCCCAGCATCGGACCAAACTGCCCCGTCCGACGCCGTGCCCAGAGCGCGCCACACGCCTCGCCACGCCATGAACTCGCCGCGACGCACCGTCGGACTGTCAGCCAATAGTCCGACGCTCACGCTTCTCACCCCGTCGGACTGTCCGACTCTCACAGAGCCAAACACCGTCGGACGCACGAGGATGGTCCGACGCTGTCACTGCAGACAGCGTCCGACGCTCGCACTCATCTGCACAGGGGCTAGGGTTTACCGTCGGACTGAACGCAATAGTCCGACGCTCACCCAAGCCAGCGTCCGACGCTCTTTTTGAGCTCCTCTCAACTCCAAACTTCACCACCTTTGCAAATGTGCTAACACCACCAAGTGTACACCTCATGTGCATGTGTGTTAGCTTTTCACAAACATTTTTCAAAGGATTTTTCTCTCTTTTCACCGCGCCACTCGATCCTAGCAACGTATGCAAGTTAGATCACTCAAGTGGCACTAGATGACCGATATGCAAACAAGTTTGCCCCTGTTGATAGTACGGCCATCTATCCTAAATCTGGTCAAGCACTTCTCTACTCAATCTTAGACCGGTGAAATGGAAATGCCCTAAGTTATACCTTTGCCTTGCGCTTTCCATTTCGATCACCGTCTTGATCACCGTCTCCGACACCATCGATGCCGGTGCAACACATGCACCAACACCTCATGAATGATATGATCCACTTCATATCATCACGTGGCTTTTGGTTCATCGATCCTTAACTTGCTTGCTCTTCACCGTTGCGTTGGTCCATCGGCGCCAAGCCATCACCCGACTTGCCCTTCACACTTGCAACCGTTCCGTCGACGCGAAGCCTTGTCTTGATCTTCTCCACCTAGCCACATGACTCCATGTCATGTCTCATGCGTTTAGCTCCTTCATACCATATGTGTGAGCTAAGCATCATCTCTAAGCCATTTTCACCTCCATGGCATAGATGCTCACACACATGTACCTGTGGACTAATCACCTGTGTAATCAACACTTAAACACATATTAGTCCACTTAAGTTGTCACTCAATTATTAAAACCAAACAAGGACCTTTCATACTTTGTTAATACTGATAAACAAGTCTTCCTTGCTGGCTTTCCCAGTGTTGTGTATGTATGCTTCATTTTCCTAAGATATTTGGTGTTTTCCATAGTAATTTTTAGCAAAATACTTCTGATATGATTTTGTGTCTCATAAGAATTTTTGCTACCACTAATCCATCTAAAAAATTGTTTCTTGTGTTTTGTGCTGAACACACCTTTTCATTTGTTTGTTGTGATTTGTGCAAGCCCATACCCAAAAATGTTTTATTGTCTTTTCATAAAAAAAATTGTTTCTTGTGATTTGTACTGAACCCACCTAATCATTTGTTAGTTGTGATTTGTGCAAGTCTACACCAAATTTTTGTCCTTATATTTTCATAGAAAAAATTGTTTCTTGTGATTTATACTAAACACACTTAATCATTTGTTTTTATGATTTGTGCAAGCCTGTACCCAAATTTTTGTCCTTGTCTTTTCATAGAAAAAATTGTATATTGCGATTTGTGTTGATCACACCTATTCATTTGTTAGCTGTGATTTGTGTAAGCACACACCTAATCTTTTGATCTGTGGTAAGCCACGGCAAATTTATGTCCTTATGTTTTGTGATACCAGCTATATTACTAAGATGACTTGGATGTGAATCTATAATTTGGTTGTATCTGCCATTGCTAGAGGTCATGAGCTACCTTCGTACGCCGCACGCACTCCATTGAGATTTGTTGCTTGAAATCCCCCGGTCCCTACAAATTCGATTTATGCCTCTTTGATTTTGTCAGGGGTTTTGGTTTTTAATGCTTGTAAGAAGTGGATCCATAGCCAAGTTGAGCAGTGGTTCTTGCTCATCTATTTTTACATAGCTGTGCTTTGGTTTAGGTGATACAGGCCAAACAAGAAGTAATATTGTAGATAGACATGTAAACTTCTTGTTCCACCGCTCTACTACTTTGATGCAGATGGGTCTCAATGCTGTGGTGGCCCATACATAAAAGTTACAGATTCTTTGCTTTTTCATATGTGTTAGTGAAATGCAGTATTCTTTCCTTTTGCATGATTTCCTTTTGCATGATTAGGCTAGTTTCTTGTTTCTGTGATTTGTTCTGACACATTCAGATATTTATCTTTGTCCTTCCATAGAAAAGTTTACAATCTGTTGTTTGTAATTTGTGCTAGCAGACACTACTTTTTTTTGTCCTTGTCCTTTCATATTCCAAAAATGGCTTTTTGTGATTTGTGTAAACACAATTTAGATAGTTCTTTGTTCTTCTATAGAAAAAAATTGTAGTCTATTAATTGTGTTGTCTCTATGTGAGTACATATCATATTGTCTTTGTTTCTTTTCATAGGCACAAAATAATTCTACTCGCGGCAGGCTTTAGATGCACCAGCCGTTTCAACACCGCAGAGACAAGAGGTGCTTTGCACCGTGTAAGGCTGGATCGTCGTCGTGAGAAGCCGCTTGCGGTCTCTAAGCCAGCAAAACAAAACTTGGTGGCCACGGTCTCTCCATTCCAGGTTGGTGTCTTCCTGTGCAGTGAGGTTGGGGTGTCAAATATAAAAAACTTAGGGGGATTATATGTTTCTTTTGATTGGCTATTATTGGTGTTGTGATGGTTTTTGATGGACAAAGGTATAAATAGATGTGCATTAGCACTGGTGGAATAATTTCATGGCTCTGTTCCTGTTAATCTTGCTTGTTCACGAAAACAAAACAAATAAAACATTAAGTTAAATAATTGCAATCACAAATGATGTAAATTGCAAGTGCCGGGCACTGCAATTTCAATTCTTAATATGTGCAATATGTCCCTTTTTGCTTGCATGGATTGACTATTAGCAAGAAAATCATTCTTCCATAAGAATCCTTCCACTTTGTTGACTTGGGTGGTGTTCTAAGTTGTACGGGTTTCATTCTAGTTTTAGAGCAGCCACCGCACTGTCACTCAATATTGTTTCATTCTTATCATCTATAAGCCCTGTTCTATTCGATACAATGGTCATTTCTATAAACCTGGTCCTGACATTGATTTTCTGCTTGCCAAGCAAAAATTTGGTGTTCCTAGGTTTTCAGTTGTGCATAGGTCTATGAGTATGAGATACAGTTTTGGCCTAAACGATGTAGTGTATACCAAAAATTGCACTAGTTGTCTTTTGTATTGAACTTAGTCCTTTTCACACTGCAGGGTAAGACATCAACTGATTTTGATCCTATCTACAGATTTGCCTTCATGGTAACACGAATTTTAGTTTTTTTTTTTAGTGTGCTTGTCTGTGTCGCTTTTCACCACAAGTGTACTCGCAGCAGGCTTCAAATGTAGGTAGTTGCATAGAAAATGGCACACTTTGATTGTACTATCAGCAGGCTCCGCATTTATGAGCTGGATTCTGGATTTATATACATATACTTGTATTTATGTACATATACAGTAGTATTTGCACTATTTGAAACGTGCATTTTTATATTCTTGCTTTGTAATATTTTATGATCATATTTGTTGTGCATTTTTGCAACAATAGAACAGAAATTGTACTCTGTTAATTTTGATTTGTAGTAGTTTCTTTCTGCAGTGGCAGAGTAGTTATTTTGTCGGCAAGCTTGTAAGTGTGTTTACTGGGCCAATAGTTCAATTCTGGCCTAACGAGCACCAACTTTAGTTAGGGGGTGTCGGATGATGCGCCCATTAAGCTTTGGCGGGCCCGGTAGTATATAGTGTAGAATATTTGCGGGCCTGGTAAGTTTGCTAGCCTATAGAAACAATCGGTAGCGTTGGATGCTGATACAATGGTTCATAGACGTCGCCTGAAAAAAATACCAGATTTCAGGCGCCTAGAAAATAGCGAATCCCTATTTTTTTAGATAAAGAAACATCCCTAGAGAAAAGTAGAAAGGTTCATAAAATACAACATAGACATCAAACAATTAATTATAATAGAAAAGAGTCTCTATAAAAACTCACTCTTTTACATTGTGGTAATATACCCGTCACGCATCATGATTCATGACTCATGAGAGTATGAGACCACTTTGTTATCTTTTTCATATTTTTATAACAAAAAAAACTAATTTTAATTTATTTTCAATCATGTAACAATATTTTTTTTCTAAAATTCACCCGCACAAGTCCTACCGAACATGTGGCACGTGGAATTTGGAATCTGAGCAAGTTCGTTCCGCTGTTGTCGTTGTTCACAGGCTGAAAAACAAAAAACCGGAATCGGATTCTCACGAAAGCTGTGGACTCACTGAATCAGCGGATAAGAAGACCACCGGAGAATGGAGAGAGCACGCAGGCGGCAGGTTGCAGGCGGCAGGTTGCCATGGCATCACCAACAAGGAGGGTCGGCACCAGCAGCACGGAGATCCCAGAGTTCCTGGTGGGCCCCGCCGGCCGCGGCCGGCCGGTGCCGGCGGTGGGGCTCGGCACGGCATCGTTCCCGTTCGTGGAGGAAGACGTCAGGTCTGCCGTCCTCGCGGCACTGGAGCTCGGATACCGCCACCTCGATACCGCTTCGCTCTACCGCTCAGAGCGTGCCGTCGGCGATGCCGTGGCCGAGGCGGCGCGGCGCGGGATCGTTGCGTCCAGGGAGGAGGTGTTCTTGACGACAAAGATGTGGTGCTCGCAGTCCCACCCGGAGCTCGTGCTACCTTCCCTCAAGGAGAGCTTGCAGTAAGAGTTTGTTGAGCTTTTTTTTTTTTTTTTTTTTTGCTTCTTCTTTTTATTTGCTATCAAATAGGATTTACTAACGCTCTGCGATTGAAATTTCGTTCTTGAAAGGACGAGTAACTACAATTTGATCTGAAGCTTAGAAACCAAATTGTTCTGTTTCATCCAGTCTGCCATTTTGCAGTAGCTGCAAGTACCAAATCCACTAAATCTGTGTCTTGCAAGCCTTCAAATGGATTATGTTGATTTGTACCTGGTTCATTGGCCGGTGGCTGCAAAGCCTGGCAAGCCACAAGTCTCGATTAAAAGGGAGGACATCATGCCTATCGACCTAAGCGGTGTATGGCGTGCAATGGAGGAATGCCATCGGCTTGGCCTTGCTAGAATGATTGGTGTCAGCAATTTCACGACAAAGAAGCTTCAAGAGCTACTGGACATTGCTGAAATCCCCCCGGCGGTAAATCAGGTCTGTGCAGATCATATTAGTCCACAGTGATGGCAATGGCAGTAAGCCAGTAACCTTCAATTAGTTGTGAGCCTTTGGTTTCAGTTTTTTGTAGACCTTTTCTTAATGATTGATAAGCATGATATACTCCATAAATAAGGCCCCCTTTGGAACGCTGGACATTTTGATGGTTCCTGCGTTTTTCTTGTGAAAAATGACCTGATTCGTATAAGATTCCTATACAGTTCATGAGACATTCCTACATTCCAAAGGACCAACAATAAAGGAAGAACTGGATATCTTTCTTGAACATGCAGGATAGATACATGTCTTTTCGTTCCAGGCCATAAACACTGAAAATGTCATTTTTAGGTCCTACATTTGTCTTGGGGTTTCATCCAGATCCTTGGCTTAGTTCTTGACAAGTAGCCAAATAGGTCCCGTGCGACGGTGCGAGGGTAATTGCCACATGTCGACCTCTTATGCTCCACATCCATGCTCTATTTCCCTCTGACACTCCTATGCTTGGAGCTAGCAAGTCGATGACGCATACGTTGTAGTCATGTCGTTGTGGGACAGCGATGGTAAATATAGTGCTGCATTGGTTGAGAGCATAGAGACTCTACAGCATGTCCAAGAAATTAACAAAAAGACTAGTCAAATTTATTGATTTAGCTACTCTCTAAAATAGATTTGGTAAGAAAATATTAGAGTACTTCGACAGATTGTGTAAACCCAATAGACAAGATGACTAGTGAGATAAGCTCTCTAAAATTAGAGAGCGAATAAGGTGGGATGGATAGCTACTAAATTTGGATAGCCATTTAAATAGACTCTTGGAGACATTTTTCCTTTAATAATAGCTAAATTTAGCATTAGAAAACGATTTAGCTAATCTCTTGAAGATGCTCTTAGAGAGCCATAAATACGGGGCTATAGAGGCTCACATTTGATCTCTACCCTCATGTGGGATGCATCGGTAGGGGGATGGCAATGGGGCAGTTTTGGATTGGGTTTCAGCTAGTTTTGGTTCGAGAGGGTGCGGGGGTGAGCGATTTTTCCTTCATGGTTTTCATATTGGGGACCCAATACTTAACGAGTTCTACCTTAACGAGTTCGACTTTGGGTTTTGGTTTCTACATGCAGATGCCCTATGGAGACCTAAAATGGACTATTTTGAATATAAATTGTTCTTTTTATTAACAAATTATTTTTATAAACTATTAAATTAGTTCAAAATTAAGACATGGAACTAGAAATTCAGGCGCGGCCTTGCCGCGCCATTTCATTCTGTGATCCTGCCAGTTATAGAGATAAGTTGCTTTTCTTCAGTTGTAGTAGGCTGATTTATGTTTTCATTCGGGCACAGGACTAATATAGTGTTATTTCTGTTCTGGTCTAGATCGGCCAGTTCAAAGTCCTTTTTTTCAAATAATAATAAGGTTTTTCTAGATATATAGTATACATACAATTGGATATAAAGACGATTAATAAGATACTAAAAACCAATTAAGGCTTTATTAGACATGGATAGTTGAACAAGATACAAGTACACATCAAGATACAATGATGCCAATATGACACTGGTAAATGTAAAGTTGTGAGTAAAACATGCTGCACTCATAAAGGAAGACTTGTACTTGTTAGGATATCACCAATCACCATCCTTGCAACTTCATGGCCCTGTAAAATTTTACACAACAGTATCAATGAGACATGGACCTAATTAGTAATTTAGTATAGTTTGATGCCATATATAATATTGGAAACTATTAACTGAATTGATGCACGATAATGCTAGTTGTCAAAAAAAAAAAAAAAAAAACTTCCTGTAGCTCCAATATAAGCTCGAATTCGTAATCGAGATATATCAGATTTTTCCCCTGGACCATGGCAGTGTTGATGTGCTTCATTAATTTTTTTCCACCTAATAACACAAGCATTGTCCACATCTCAACATTTAATCACTCAATGATATTATCAGATAATTTTGATTAACACAAGTAAATATAGAATAAAAGAGAGGGGTGATACACCTACAGTTGACATGGCAATCAGGTTTAGTTATCACAAACGAAATAAATATTCTTGACATGTTTGGTTAAGTATCAGAAAGGAAATAGGGAAAGTTCACTATCACATATACTAAGATGTATTTAACAATGTTAGAGAGAAAATAATATTGGTGAACTATCTTAATTCTATATCAATGGATCAATTAAATTGTGTTATCAGTTTGATAACATGGTGATTAATATGCTGTTATTTCCATAAAATTTAATCAATTTACTTCAATGAAACAACTAAGTTTGAATAGGCAAATGGCTTATCATCATACCAAATAACATTTATGCGTTATTGAAGAATAACTTCATGGGCAGCTTTGGCCTTTTCAAGTGAGAACTACTAATATAACGAGGATTGTAGTCTGAATCTCTCTCTCGTAGTAATACATGCATAGGTATTCAGTCAAAATACATGGGCTGAGTCTAGGAATTCATATATTCGAGCAAGACATTTTGTCGAGCACTTGGTGTGCACTGTGTAGACAACTATTGCTTATCCATTCATTTCTCTGGAAGTAATCAGGAGATAGTGTTCTCAGATCTCACTGGGCAGAAAGCCAATTGCAAAAAATCTGGAGGAGTTGAAACTGTTGTACCTTTAGTGATGGGAAAACTTTCATGAACCTCTTCCACCTGATAGATACGGCAGCAGGGGAAGGCGACGGATCTCACCTCCGTCGATTGCGCTAGGCTGGTTCACACTACTCAGTTAGCAACAGCAGCTACTTGCAGCCTTGTAGGAGACCCAGTGCATGGAGCAGAGCAGGGAAGACGATGTAGCACTAGCACCCAAGAGGAAAGGCCGTGGAGAGGGGAGGGCATGCGATCTGGGACAACAACGCGTTGTCGTTCTGGAAGTCCCGGGCGCCCTGGCGCGACCTGGCTCCTAGGCGCTTGATAGCGTCGTCGCGGGCTCGCGGCCGTCATCAACTCATCAAGCCGGCCCTAGTACACGGGACTGAGCCCGACCTGCCGCAGTCGGTTCTTGTCGGAGAAGCCCCGGTCACTGCCGCCAGGGTCTCATACCGGAAGTTCGGAACGCTCGCTGCTCCCGCATCGCAATCGCGTGGAGGTCCGCCTCTTCCCCTGGATTCGGGATCTCCTTGAGCTCTGACGGCTGAATCAGGCAGAGGCGAACGGGGTGGCAAGCGTGCCTGCCGCTGCGAGCGCACGAAGAGGGAGAGCTAGGGCGCTAGGCAGCAAACGCCAGGCAGTCATGGACAGGTTGACGTCGGCCGGTAGGGCGGCCGCCGGCCGGAGGCGGAAGGGATTGAGCTTGTGCGGGCAGGTTCACGAGCATTCGCGAACGCCCGTGTTTGTGGCTTAATGGGTGAGGCACCCGCGACAACTCCGATCCAACGGTTGATATTGCGTGTTTGCTTGATCCAACGTTAAAGCATTAGCGGGCGACGTGGCGCTATGGAGTGACCGAGCTTAGAACCGGGATTCGAAAGGAAGTGGAACCGGGATTCGAAAGGAAGAGATTGTGTGTTATTTGTTATACTAGGTAGCGTGCCCGTGCGTTGCTACGGGATAAATAAACTTTTATGTTTAAAATATATGGATCGCACGATAAAATTATAAAAAAATAAACACTGATTTAAAATAACATTTAATCCAAATGACAAATTAGCATAATCATGGAACATTATAAGGTTCATCACAACCAATTTATATTATAATGATAACATGATGCTTCAGGCTCATAAAATCTACTGTATAGATTTTTCCGTAATTCTCCTAAGGTAATGTTTTATATCGGCAGGAAGATGTCTCTGATATCCGTTTATTTCGTGCGCCAATAATTCCACAAATAAGTTCCGCCGCATCTCCATACCATTCTATACATATGTTCGAAATAAATGCAAATATTATACATACTGTATTCTTTGAACAATCTCACAAAATCTTGAATCAAAGTATGTTATACTCACCATACAAATTTTTGCGGCATTGGGTCTACCCCACGCTGACATATACTGTAGAACAAGGAATCCACTTAAGCGTCTGTGAAAAAATTCATCATCAGTAACATAGAGACATAGTTAAATCATAAGTGTTATATTAGAGACCATGACTCTGAGTTAGTTACCTATCTATGTCATCTGTAATGTTTTTCTTACGGATGAATTTCCATTTGAAGATATCCTCTTTCCATCCAGGAATATATTCGCTCATTAAGAGCTGATACAAATGGTTAAATCCAAGAGTTTGTCTGGCATACATCAGTGCCGGTGTGCCTTTACATCAGTCCTCAATTGGTCTAAGATCAATCATGGTAAGCTCCTTCTTTCGCTGATCAAAAACATATAGCATATATTTACCAGTACACAACCATGGTAAAAGGAACTGCAAACAGATATCAATCAATTAGCATAATATATATAGGAGACAAGTAATCAAGCAATACCAAACGACTTACGAATCTGCACTGTGCTAAGCTGTATTCCATCTTCTCACATACACCAATCGCTTCGACCTTTTCTTTCGTACTATATTTTTTACGAAATTCTGGCATTTTTGTCAAATCACATATTTTCTTGAATGAAAGGGTACAGTGTTAGGATTAGTAAAATTTTGATTATTTTAAAATAAAATTATAATTAGAATGGCAACCATTAATATAAAGTAATATAACAGTATAATAATCAATTATGAATGAGTGCTTACACAGAAGCGCAGGTCCATGTGATGCTTCGTAATACTACTGTATTGTTTCAATGTTTTGTACTCTCGAACCGCCTGAAACCGGACACCTAAGTTGAAACAATCGGAAGAGATACCTCGATCCGTCATTAACAACTCTTGTAGGTCCTTCACAGTTAGAGCAATCCTATAGGGATAAAAACCTTTAACCCAAGGCCTCCTGCGGAGCATTAGACAGAGATGGTGGTTATCATCATAAAAGAGGGCACATTATAATTAAAATAATAAAGTAACTAAAAGTAACATGTAACTTATTTAAGCGTCGCTTCACCCTCAATTGCCATGACATAGTCACACAGTAATTCAATTATCTCTTCTTTGTTCATTTCCATATCTTTCATAGCATGGAATGCCCAAAACTCTTCGGGATCTTGATCAGAATGGACTTGTGAGGTTTCAGCCTCCCCTGAATGCTTCCTCTTTTTCGTGAAAGCTTCATGCATATTTAGATTCTCTATTATGGTACAATCTCTTAGGCTTCCAATATTATCATCACTATCAAGATATGGAAACCCCTTTCGTTTATTTAGATCTGACGATAGCAAGATGGCCGCAAGCTTGTGTCTAAATTCTCTCATATCATCCTGCACGATAGTATGACCATCATTAATTATAATTAAAAAATACCCACATCTAGTGCACACTCAGGACTTGGGGTAAGATGCATAGTCCATAGCGATGTATCTGATTGAACTCGTCTGACAAACCGTTCCCAGTCCAATACTCTATAAAGGTTATTAAGAATAAACCACACGAACAACTACGGGCAACATCAATAGAGGTTTAGACACTCGTTAGCTAAAATAGGTCAAAGACGCGTAATATTACACGTATATGACACATGCCTTTTCTGACATACCCATCCTTTTGTAGTCGAGGTTTGCCGCGGAAGATCTCCTAAAATGGCCATATATCAACTTCAAGATCCTTAAATGGCCATATATTGAGCGGGGGATATCTCCCCTGGTCATATTTCCGGTCTTTGAACAGCTCTTCCCGCGGGTCAGGTGGGCCCGGATGGAAGGCGTGCTCATCCTTTCGAGTGGACAGCGCAGTAGGCGCCTTTTCCATTCTTGCGTAGCCCATCGTCAGGCGCTCGGACTGTCACAGTCGGAGTTGATAGGTCCCGGCGGAAAACGGGGCGGCGCACCGTAGACCATACCGTGGAGGACAGGTGGTATGGCCGTCAGGGGCGTGCGAAGCACAGTCGCGTCGAGAGTCTCGCCTGATGGGACAGTGCTTGTAAAGTGGTCAGAGAGATCTCTTGTGGTCCAAGATTGCTCCGCTGACATCACCTGTGCCTTGGATGCCTTTGCGAGATTGCGCTCGAGGGGGATAGGGAAGCTCGGGCGAATCGGAGATTTGGGGCGCCGAGGATGCCGCTCTCCCGAGCTCTCCCGAGGAGGCTCGGGCGCTCGGGCCGCTCTCCCGAGCTCTCCCGAGGAGACTCGGGCGAGTCGGAGATTTGGGCGCCGTGGGTGCCGTCGCCCGAGCTCTCCCGGGGAGGCTCGGGCGAATCGGAGGTTTGGGCGCCGAGGATGCCGCTCTCCCGAGCTCTCCCGAGGAGGCTCGGGCGAATCGGAGGTTTGGGCGCCGAGGATGCCGCTCTCCCGAGCTCTCCCGAGGAGGCTCCCGAGCTCTCCCGAGGACGCTCGGGCGCTCGGGCGCTCTCCCGAGCTCTCCCGGGGAAGCTCGGGCGAATCAGAGACTTGGGCGCCGAGGACGCCGCTCTCCCGAGCACTCCCGAGGAGGCTCGGGCGCTCGGGCCGCTCTCCCGAGCTCTTCCCGAGGAGACCCGGGCGAGTCGGAGACTTGGGCGCCGAGGACGCTGCTCTCCCGAGGAGGCTCGGGCGAATCGGAGGTTTGGGCGCCGAGGACGCCGCTCTCCCGAGCTCTCCCGAGGAGGCTCGGGCGCTCGGGCTGCTCTCCCGAGCTCTTCCCGAGGAGACTCGGGCGAGTCGGAGACTTGGGCGCCGAGGACGCCGCTCTCCCGAGCTCTCCCGAGGAGGCTCGGGCGAATCGGAGGTTTGGGCGCCGGGGACGCCGCTCTCTCGAGCTCTCCCGAGGAGGCTCGGGCGCTCGGGCCGCTCTCCCGAGCTCTTCCCGAGGAGACTCGGGCGAGTCAGAGACTTGGGCGCCGAGGACGCCGCTCTCCCGAGGAGGCTCGGGCGAATCGGAGGCTTGGGCGCCGAGGACGCCGCTCGCCCGAGCTCTCCCGAGGAGGCTCGGGCGCTCGGGCCGCTCTCCCGAGCTCTTCCCGAGGAGACTCGGGCGAGTCAGAGACTTGGGCGCCGAGGACGCCGCTCTCCCGAGCTCTCCCGAGGAGGCTCGGGCGAATCGGAGCGAGCTCTCCCGAGGAGGCTGTCATTAGTGGAATGATGTCGTGGGCCTCTGTACAAAATAGAAACGAATCACAGCACCAAACGCGCCCTAGGTCGGCACCTCGGCACTATCGGAGGAGGTGGGTTGGCGAGGCCGAAATCGTGTACCTCGGCACAGCAGTTGCGAGCTCCGCGAACCTCGATGTCTTCCCCTACCAGAACCGCGCCGGAAGGCCAGGAGATGGAGTCGGCCGGTGAGGATGACGACGGCCGTGCGTGGGGTGGTGACGGCTCCCGGCTGAGGGCCTCACGACGGCGAGGATGGCGCGGACGACTACGGCGCCCTCCCGGCTGAGGTAAACGCGACGGAGAGGGCAGTGCGCGGCCACGCATGGGGCGACGACGGCCCTCTCGCGTTGGGCGATGACGGCGCCCGACTGAGGGCCCGTGACGGCGAGGATGGCGGCGATGACGACGGCGACCGGCTGAGGCAACGCGAGGGCATGCACAGCCAGGTGTCTGAAGGAGGAGGGAGGCGTCGCGGCGGCAGGGAGGAGGGAGGAGAAGCCGACTGCGAGGGCGAAGGCAAGGGCGAGGGCACGAGGGAAACGACAACAGGGAGCGCGCACCTGCTCGAGATTGTGCGCGACGGCGATGGCGAGCGGAGGGGAGCGACGCAGGGCGAGGAGATTGCCGGGGAGCGTGCACCAGTGTAACACCCCTGGTGTTACTGTAACTAAAACCTGCCATGTCATCATGATTGCATGGAAATCATCCCGCATTTTGACCCTGTTAAGTTGCATCAACTAAAATCAGTTTTATTCTTGCATCTGATTGGGAATAGGTAAATTATAGTGATTTGATATGTAAATAATTGTATTGGTGTGTAATTATCCAAATCCAATTGGAAAATAAAAAGAAAGTCATTTTTAAACCCTAAATCGGACCCAAAACCCTAACTTAAAAACTAAATGGAATTAGTAGTGGGGCCTTAAACAAAAGTTGTAAATACCTAAAAGTTGAGCAACTTCTATTTGGAGCAATTTCGAGGTTATTAACAAGAATTTCAAATAAAACCCTAATTTATGCTTTAAAGTTTAAATTTGAAATACAAACTCAAAAATTAGTAGGAATCTGATGATGGTCTTTTAATAAAAGTTTTAGCCCTTGCAATATGGAACAACTTTCGTTTTTGAATATTTTAAAGTTTACTAGTAAAATTTTAAATTAAACCCAAAGGAGTGTTTTAGAATTTAAATTTGAAATGCTATTTTAAAAACTATGAAGAATCTGACAAAACCCAATTAATGAAAGTTGTAGAGTTTTTCAAGTGGAACAACTTTTATATTTGGGGATTTTGAACTTATGCTTTGAAATTTCAAATTAAACCTTAACCAGTGTTTTGGAATTCAAATTTGAAACCCAACTTCGAAAATTAACAAGAATCTGACCAAACTTCTTTAATAAAAATTGTAAAGCTAAATAAATTTAACAACTTTGATCTTGGAAGATTTTCAAGTTATTTGGGAAAATCTAGAGAATTTAAATGGATTAGAAATTAAATTCAAAATCCCTCTTTACCCCCTTTTGAATTATTCAAAATCCGTTCGAAATTTGAAATTGGTTCAAAAACCAAAGTTGTGCAGAATTAAGAGTACTACAACTTTTGTATTTACGATTTTTTGAGTTCCCACACAAAATTTGGAGTAATTAATCGAAAATAGGGAAATAGGCAATGATCCTGCTACAGTGAACTGGCACAGGGCATCGCCACCTGCCTCTGTTCGCGAACAGAGCGCGCGTGCCGGCAGCGCGGCGTCGCTGCCCGGGCCGGCCGGCCGCCTGTCGCCGGCGTGTCGGGGTCGTGGGGGCCCCGTAACGTTGTCGGCCACCTTTTCCCTCCCTCTGGTCCCTTATGAAGTCATCGAGGCCGCCATTTTCTTCTTTCCTTCTCTATCTCGCCGCCGACGAGCACCTCTCTGACTCCGGCCGAATTCGCCGTCCCTCATCACCCTCAACCCTCTCCATTTCGCATAAATCCTCTGCACGTCCTCGCGCACCGATTGCATCAAGTTGCGTGGGCTGTAGTGCTCAGTAGGTTCCAGAACGGCCGTCGTCTCCCTCGCGCGCGGCCACCAGCGCCGCCGCAAGCCGCCACCTTGTCTAGCGATCTGCGGTCAGGGCATCTCTCTCTCTTAATGTGTGTTTTAGGTTCTCTTGGTCTCGGCGAAACTCAGGGACCAAGGTGTTTGAACTCTACCAGGCCCGGAACGCCGGAACGGGACTCTCGTCACCAGAGCTCGTCGTCGGAACTTCGGTCGTCGCCGCTACGCCTACTCCGGCCGTCTGCTGCCTCGACTAGCTAGCGCCTAAATCTCTGGTGAGCTCTATGGTGCCCTAGATGTATCCGGTTTGGCTTGGTAAGGTTCGTAGTCGTCGGAACATGTGGACCGCCGCGGCGAGCCGCCATGACTACTCGTGGTCGAGCTCTGGAAGTCTAGGTGCGGGGCTGAGTCCGTAAAAGGGCTGCGGTTGCGAGTGGGGAGCTCGTCGGAGTGCTTGCTCTCGCCGGGGTTGACTCCGTCGGCATAGCTGAGTCGGCAGCGCGTTGACGCCGCGACCGGTGCCAGCGGGAGGAAGGAGAAGGGGAGTGAGAGAGAGAGCTGACGGGTGGGGGCCGTCTGTCAGTGAGCGCGAGAGAGGGAGAGCCGCGCTGGGCCGCGCAGGCCATGTTGGGCTGGTTCGGCCGCGCGGAAGAGTGAGGAAGCGCGTGGGCCAGCCTGCGGTTGTGGGCCGCCTCGGGCCGGATAGGGGTTTCCCAATTTCTTTGCGAATTGAATGGAATTTTCTATTTCCTGAAGAATTGAATAGTGTTGTGTCTTGTTATTTTTGCAATAATTAATTTACTGCCCCAAAAATCATGAGAATAATTTTGTATGCTTTTTGTAGTGTGTAGTATTTAATAAAAATATTAAATAAGGGATTTAACCACTTTCTGCAGGGAGTAAAAATCTATAATTTAATTGATAAATGTCCATTCTGGGATTTTTGTAGGCTATAATATTTGTCCAAAAATTATAAAATTTGTTTGGGCGCTGTTTTAGGTTAAGACCTATCTACAGAAAAAGTTTGGGCTCAATTTGAAGTAGTTATGTATTGATCACTTTATAATCCATTAATTGATTATTAAAAACAAATAGAAAACCTCAGTAGACTAGGTTTTGAATGACTTTTGGACTGATTGTTAATCCTAGGGCAGTCCCTATGGGGATCCTTGGTGCGTTACCTGGTGTATTGCAGTAGATATTGAACAAGTTGTGCAGCGGCTTTCTATGACCGTTAAAATGGTCAATAAAAATGAAATGCGAAAACACTCTTATGTCTTGAGAGGGGTGTTTTGCAACTTTACCGTGAAAGAAGGTTGTACTCAAAATTGTCAATTACATGTTTGTTCTACATTTTTCATTCATGTCATTCCGCACCATGTAAGCATGCATCATTATTTTACGTGTAGAAATCGGGTTCTCGGAAGGATTTCTTGATTGCTCCCCGACGGAAGAATTATTCGTCGAGAGAAGCCAAGTGGATTTCTCTGGTTTTCTGACGGAAGTGACAGACCTGCAACACAGGCAAGCCCCGGTGCATTCAGCCCCTTCCTTGTGGTTTACAAAATATTTACAACTTGAGTTAATCTACTGCATTAGGTTTATAGGAGTTGATTCATAACCCAATTGCTGCATTACCAACCTTGACCACTGAAATATCTGGAACCCATTTTAAAACAAAATGCTTAGCACTGCTTGAATAAATTAGATTCGCACAAAATGCTACTTTTGAGTTATGGTGATACCTATGTGCCATTGATTAATTCACGAAAAAGGGAATTGGTATATTCTCGTTCGGTGGCTGTGCACCTGATCAGTACATTGTCACCGACGAGAAGGGTTTTTCTTGCTCGGTGGTTGTGAATTTGGGTTAGAGTCCCAATGCTTGACCACCGGCGGAAAAAGGAATTTGAAAACCGTTGGGACACTTGTACTTGGGTTAGAGTCCCAATGCAATGTCGCCGGCGGAAAAAGAATTAGGGACCGTTCGTTGTAGGCCTGCTGTGATCGAGACTTTGCAACTAGCCACATACTACGGAAAGCCTCTGACTCCGGTGGCCCTACTGCTTGAACCGACAACCACGCACTGGGAGTGGAGAGATGGCGAGAGTAGCGTGTACCCTCGTGGCCGGCGTGCCTGGAGAGGAGAGGAGTACTGTGCTCTCAGGTGGCGCAGGACCGGTTCAGGGGTAGGATAAGCCGTGGTAGGCGGGGTTGGCATATGCAAGCTTAAGTGCTACATATGCAGTGTGGATAGGGATCCCCAGCTGGGTACTAATCGATTCGAATCGTCGTTGCTCCTCGGATATGGAGACTTGATCCTTTGACCTACAATTGAAAAGTGGTTCGGAACTAGGTAATTTTGAGAATGATTAAGAATTTGAAAGTACGATGATACATGAGAATGAATTTGGAATTATGGATTATGATTAAAATAAGATTGAGTTAAAATATTGAAATAGGATAGTAACGCTTTTCTGCAAAACATTTTGACTCTTGCTCAAGCCTTACCTTGACTTCCCTCAGCCTGCATTCCTGAGTCTCATTTCTTTTTCTTAGTCGGGTAAGTCTTGCGGAGTACCCTAGTACTCAGGGTTTGTTAACCCCTGTTGCAGGTGAGCCGAGAGTATGGTTCTACTTGAGACTGTGCCGGTTGATGGATCGTGCATGGAAGGTTATGTGTATATGATATAACCCTTGGGCAGGGTATATTGTTGTATGCTGCTACTCCACTACGAAACTCTGGTTCGGGAACATGTAACTTATATTTGTAAATCTATGGTTATGTAATACTTCCGCCCTCTTTACTCTGATTCAAAGTATTTGTGTAAACTGTTGTAATACTTGCAAGGTCTTTACAATGAGATCCTCGGGGAAATCAGGGTTTCCAAGGAAACCCGACAGGCCACCAAGGTCGCGGGGAACTCGTGCACAGTAACCGGATGTCCTTAGGGACGATGATGGTGCACGTGGGCCCGGTGATCAGGGCGGTTCTGTCACAAGTGGTATCAGAGCATTTCATTGTAAAGTACTTACAGTATTACTTTACAAAAACTTCAAAATGATTTCGAATGAATAAAATTTATGGGGTAGTTTGGTCCGAGTTGTTTCTAAACTCTCCTCATTCACTCTACACAATCTTTCCTTGACTATTTCTATAGATTTGTAGGTAGGTTGTGAGCTTAGTAGTGGATTGGCACCTTAAGTATGCCCTATGTTTGAAAACGTTTAGTGCATGTCACTCTAATAATTAATTTAATCAGTATATTACGTATATGTCAGGATATCCTGGCTTGCGTTGGAACGCTCATGCATCATGACATTACAACCACTAATAATACCCCCGATATGAAGTATATCTCTACTTTCTAAAATAAAACCTATTTCCAAATATATTTTGTTGAAAAACAAATTCTTACCCTTCTTCTCAATAGATGGATTCGCAAGACCCTGCTACTGGAATCGATGAATGCCTGGCTATATTTGGAACTCCTACGGTGTTGTGGCAGTTACTACAGGAAGTAGGCTACTCAGAACCACCCAAGTATCATTGGTCCCGTACTATCCTCTTTGGTCGGCCATGGTATGAAGTGTCCCTCCGGATCTCAGCTTGTACCACCGCTCCGTTTTGGCCAGCTTGGGAAGCACAGGCTGAAGGTATGAGTCCCTGGGAAGGAGCTCAGGCTACCGCACTAGAAGTCCTGAGGGAGATCTGCTTCAGGTGTCAGAAAGACATCATAATCTCTACTCTGAGAATGTTTCCGGCTGAGGCATCAGGCAACCGGGATGGTCTTCAACAACAAGCCAAGCAACTGGAAGAAAATACTGATCAACGGGATCCCATATTGGTAGCCACTACTCGAGCTATGCTAGCCGTCCTTAATCTCCATTTAACCCGTGAGCGAGGACGCGAGGAGTGGCAGGAACTTTACTCTGAATGTTATGAAGCACTCAAGAATACAGAACTCAAGAAGAAGAAGGCCAGTAAGAAAGCCCTAAAATGGCAAGAGGCTGCTCAGATCAGTGATGTGGAAAAGATCGGTCTGGACGTCCAGGTGGAAGCACTCGAAGCACAGCGACAAGCAGACCAGCGCCGCATAGAAGAACTAGAGAGTCTGGTGGATAGTCTTCATCTTCAGACAGGACTTCTCATCCAGCAGCGTGAAGAAGCTCATTCTTATGCCGTTATGGCAAGAGAGGGTCTTAGAGAGACCGTTGGATATCTCCAGCATCAGGATGCGATGTTTTGGGGCCTGCATAACACCTATCAGCAACAACTTCACGCAGCTCATCAGAATATCGCCGATCTGCAACGGGAAGTGCAAATGCTCCATGCCATGAATGATCCAATTCCAGATATAGAGGTTCCAGCAGCTGACCATCAGGAAGAGTCTGATTCAGCAATGAATGCCGATGAAGAGTTGGAGGAAGAAGCAAGTGACTCGGAGTCAGAAGTAGTGAGTGGTCGAGTCGATTAGTTTATGAAGATAGATAGTCTCCTAGACCCAGTGTCAGATCAGGTCAAGTCTGAGGTTAAGTGTCCTTATCATCCCAAAACCCTGTGTCGGTAGCGAACTGGTGTAATGGTAGTTCAATAAGTTGGAGTGAGTCGACCTAAGTCAGTAGTCAATGTGAACTGATATGTAAACCTCGGATAATCCTTTGTCATCAGCCAGATCATTCCCTACTTAAGCTTATAAGTGTTAGGTGTGTTCAACAATTGGTAAATTTTGTCATAGGACTAGGTTTTGCCATCACCGCTAAACTTCGCTCCATAAGTTTCTAGTCCTTCGGAAAACTTCTGGATGCACTCATTCACTATTCCAACTCGACACAAAACCTTGGCTAATCCTTGGTTTATTAAATCCAATCATGTAAAATTTGTATCTTCTCCTTTCAAAACACTGCTATTTCCTTGAAAGCTATTATAATTGTAGTCTATGGGATATCGTGCTCCAAGACCCTGACACAGCGTCGAAATCTGGGGTCTCCTATGGATTACAACCATGGGAAATTACTGCTGGACGCTCGCCGTTGTCAAGGTTGATGGTCATGATCCTAGCCTGCAATTAATGTGCTTTCACTCTCTTTTCCGAATATCTTTTACAAGAATTCGTATCCATATTTCTTCATGAGTTCCAAAATCCTTTTGCTCTTCATAACTATATTAAAACTCACTTTGAGAATCCACATCTGATCTCTCTGAATTCTCAAGACTCTTTGTCTTTGCAATCATCTTCATTTCATCTGATAAAATAACAGGAACCAATTTGGAAATGATACCTAGGATCCAATCGCTTGGAAATGGTATCTGCGATCCGCTGAGGATTTCCTGTTGTTTTATGGATTTCCGGTTATTTATAAATACCTTGAGATCTATTTGAAAATTCACTTTTTCGGAAACTCTCGGGAGCACTTAAATCCACCCCAAACTCAGGACGAAAACCTAGCACTAAAACATGATTTGTATCTCTATACGTGTCATGCCTCGATCCGACACGTACCGCTCATTCAAATCCAACATGTTATTCCAAAAATCGCTATGGTTGTGCCTATAGTAGTGCCATGACCTGTAACCATGGTGCTGCGTCGAAACCTAGGGTCTCTTGCATGCCATGGCCACACGAGATTCTACTAGGCACGTGCAGGTATCGAGGTTTAAGATTGTGATCTACTATAGCCTTACAACTAAAAAGCGCTATTCCGTTTGCTGTGGTGTAACATGATCTACGGCTGCGATACAATAATAGCAACCCAGAATCTCATGTGACTCGCGACTGCATGGGGTTTTAGAAAAGGCTATATGCTTGTATCAAGGTCCTTGGTCACTTTACATCATAGCCACAATCGATACACTTTCTCTTTCACTAAGGTTGCTTTAAATTGTGTTTTATGATGGTATCTCGACCCATGACTATGGTGCCGTATCGAAGCTTGGAATCTTCTGTGGACTACAGCCACATAAGGTCTCACCAGGGTACGCACTGGTATCGTAGTCGGTGTTCCTGAACTATTATAGCTCGCAATTAATGTGCCTCACTTTCCTTAAAACCCACCCTTAAAAGTCATTTTTTTTGTAAAGGTTTGTTTTGAAAAACAAAAGTTAAAGTTTTTAGTGTTGAGAGACAACTGATTAGGTTAAATGATAATCTTCCTTATAAAAGATAGGAAGAGAAGTGTGGGCTAGTAGCTTATCAGCTCAAGCGTCTAAACACTGGCCAGTGCGCAAGATGTAGTTCACGTATCACAACTTAGGAAGAGATTCAGGTACCAGATCGAGTTATGGACTGACAGAAGTTTCATTGGAACCAGATCTGACACACTTCGATTATCCAGTGGGAGTCTTAAATTCGACTGGATGATGCACAAGTACCTTGGAGTCAGTCTTCAGGAGAAGAAGCCGCCCGAGAAATCAGAGAATTTCTCCTATGAAAACTTTCTTAAGTCCCTGGCTACAAATTAAAAATAATTTATTCTTTTCAAGTCTTACAAAATATAAAACCCCTGCTTGCTCTATAGTCAAGTTAAAAAAAAATGCTTATTTGACACATTTTCTTTTCCATTATTAAAATTAAGGCTTTAACCGCATCTTAAATCTCGAGACGAGATTTATTTTAAGGGGGGGAGGATGTAACACCCCTGGTGTTACTGTAACTAAAACCTGCCATGTCATCATGATTGCATGGAAATCATCCCGCATTTTGACCCTGTTAAGTTGCATCAACTAAAATCAGTTTTATTCTTGCATCTGATTGGGAATAGGTAAATTATAGTGATTTGATATGTAAATAATTGTATTGGTGTGTAATTATCCAAATCCAATTGGAAAATAAAAAGAAAGTCATTTTTAAACCCTAAATCGGACCCAAAACCCTAACTTAAAAACTAAATGGAATTAGTAGTGGGGCCTTAAACAAAAGTTGTAAATACCTAAAAGTTGAGCAACTTCTATTTGGAGCAATTTCGAGGTTATTAACAAGAATTTCAAATAAAACCCTAATTTATGCTTTAAAGTTTAAATTTGAAATACAAACTCAAAAATTAGTAGGAATCTGATGATGGTCTTTTAATAAAAGTTTTAGCCCTTGCAATATGGAACAACTTTCGTTTTTGAATATTTTAAAGTTTACTAGTAAAATTTTAAATTAAACCCAAAGGAGTGTTTTAGAATTTAAATTTGAAATGCTATTTTAAAAACTATGAAGAATCTGACAAAACCCAATTAATGAAAGTTGTAGAGTTTTTCAAGTGGAACAACTTTTATATTTGGGGATTTTGAACTTATGCTTTGAAATTTCAAATTAAACCTTAACCAGTGTTTTGGAATTCAAATTTGAAACCCAACTTCGAAAATTAACAAGAATCTGACCAAACTTCTTTAATAAAAATTGTAAAGCTAAATAAATTTAACAACTTTGATCTTGGAAGATTTTCAAGTTATTTGGGAAAATCTAGAGAATTTAAATGGATTAGAAATTAAATTCAAAATCCCTCTTTACCCCCTTTTGAATTATTCAAAATCCGTTCGAAATTTGAAATTGGTTCAAAAACCAAAGTTGTGCAGAATTAAGAGTACTACAACTTTTGTATTTACGATTTTTTGAGTTCCCACACAAAATTTGGAGTAATTAATCGAAAATAGGGAAATAGGCAATGATCCTGCTACAGTGAACTGGCACAGGGCATCGCCACCTGCCTCTGTTCGCGAACAGAGCGCGCGTGCCGGCAGCGCGGCGTCGCTGCCCGGGCCGGCCGGCCGCCTGTCGCCGGCGTGTCGGGGTCGTTGGGGCCCCGTAACGTTGTCGGCCACCTTTTCCCTCCCTCTGGTCCCTTATGAAGTCATCGAGGCCGCCATTTTCTTCTTTCCTTCTCTATCTCGCCGCCGACGAGCACCTCTCTGACTCCGGCCGAATTCGCCATCCCTCATCACCCTCAACCCTCTCCATTTCGCATAAATCCTCTGCACGTCCTCGCGCACCGATTGCATCAAGTTGCGTGGGCTGTAGTGCTCAGTAGGTTCCAGAACGGCCGTCGTCTCCCTCGCGCGCGGCCACCAGCGCCGCCGCAAGCCGCCACCTTGTCTAGCGATCTGCGGTCAGGGCATCTCTCTCTCTTAATGTGTGTTTTAGGTTCTATTGGTCTCGGCGAAACTCAGGGACCAAGGTGTTTGAACTCTACCAGGCCCGGAACGCCGGAACGGGACTCTCGTCACCAGAGCTCGTCGTCGGAACTTCGGTCGTCGCCGCTACGCCTACTCCGGCCGTCTGCTGCCTCGACTAGCTAGCGCCTAAATCTCTGGTGAGCTCTGTGGTGCCCTAGATGTATCCGGTTTGGCTTGGTAAGGTTCGTAGTCGTCGGAACATGTGGACCGCCGCGGCGAGCCGCCATGACTACTCGTGGTCGAGCTCTGGAAGTCTAGGTGCGGGGCTGAGTCCGTAAAAGGGCTGCGGTTGCGAGTGGGGAGCTCGTCGGAGTGCTTGCTCTCGCCGGGGTTGACTCCGTCGGCATAGCCGAGTCGGCAGCGCGTTGACGCCGCGACCGGTGCCAGCGGGAGGAAGGAGAAGGGGAGTGAGAGAGAGAGCTGACGGGTGGGGGCCGTCTGTCAGTGAGCGCGAGAGAGGGAGAGCCGCGCTGGGCCGCGCAGGCCATGTTGGGCTGGTTCGGCCGCGCGGAAGAGTGAGGAAGCGCGTGGGCCAGCCTGCGGTTGTGGGCCGCCTCGGGCCGGATAGGGGTTTCCCAATTTCTTTGCGAATTGAATGGAATTTTCTATTTCCTGAAGAATTGAATAGTGTTGTGTCTTGTTATTTTTGCAATAATTAATTTACTGCCCCAAAAATCATGAGAATAATTTTGTATGCTTTTTGTAGTGTGTAGTATTTAATAAAAATATTAAATAAGGGATTTAACCACTTTCTGCAGGGAGTAAAAATCTATAATTTAATTGATAAATGTCCATTCTGGGATTTTTGTAGGCTATAATATTTGTCCAAAAATTATAAAATTTGTTTGGGCGCTGTTTTAGGTTAAGACCTATCTACAGAAAAAGTTTGGGCTCAATTTGAAGTAGTTATGTATTGATCACTTTATAATCCATTAATTGATTATTAAAAACAAATAGAAAACCTCAGTAGACTAGGTTTTGAATGACTTTTGGACTGATTGTTAATCCTAGGGCAGTCCCTATGGGGATCCTTGGTGCGTTACCTGGTGTATTGCAGTAGATATTGAACAAGTTGTGCAGCGGCTTTCTATGACCGTTAAAATGGTCAATAAAAATGAAATGCGAAAACACTCTTATGTCTTGAGAGGGGTGTTTTGCAACTTTACCGTGAAAGAAGGTTGTACTCAAAATTGTCAATTACATGTTTGTTCTACATTTTTCATTCATGTCATTCCGCACCATGTAAGCATGCATCATTATTTTACGTGTAGAAATCGGGTTCTCGGAAGGATTTCTTGATTGCTCCCCGACGGAAGAATTATTCGTCGAGAGAAGCCAAGTGGATTTCTCTGGTTTTCTGACGGAAGTGACAGACCTGCAACACAGGCAAGCCCCGGTGCATTCAGCCCCTTCCTTGTGGTTTACAAAATATTTACAACTTGAGTTAATCTACTGCATTAGGTTTATAGGAGTTGATTCATAACCCAATTGCTGCATTACCAACCTTGACCACTGAAATATCTGGAACCCATTTTAAAACAAAATGCTTAGCACTGCTTGAATAAATTAGATTCGCACAAAATGCTACTTTTGAGTTATGGTGATACCTATGTGCCATTGATTAATTCACGAAAAAGGGAATTGGTATATTCTCGTTCGGTGGCTGTGCACCTGATCAGTACATTGTCACCGACGAGAAGGGTTTTTCTTGCTCGGTGGTTGTGAATTTGGGTTAGAGTCCCAATGCTTGACCACCGGCGGAAAAAGGAATTTGAAAACCGTTGGGACACTTGTACTTGGGTTAGAGTCCCAATGCAATGTCGCCGGCGGAAAAAGAATTAGGGACCGTTCGTTGTAGGCCTGCTGTGATCGAGACTTTGCAACTAGCCACATACTACGGAAAGCCTCTGACTCCGGTGGCCCTACTGCTTGAACCGACAACCACGCACTGGGAGTGGAGAGATGGCGAGAGTAGCGTGTACCCTCGTGGCCGGCGTGCCTGGAGAGGAGAGGAGTACTGTGCTCTCGGGTGGCGCAGGACCGGTTCAGGGGTAGGATAAGCCGTGGTAGGCGGGGTTGGCATATGCAAGCTTAAGT
Organism: Eremochloa ophiuroides; assembly: GCA_038502445.1. NCBI lineage: Eukaryota > Viridiplantae > Streptophyta > Magnoliopsida > Poales > Poaceae > Eremochloa > Eremochloa ophiuroides. The sequence goes on from JAHLJS010000314.1 coordinate 66,595, forward strand.
GCTACATATGCAGTGTGGATAGGGATCCCCAGCTGGGTACTAATCGATTCGAATCGTCGTTGCTCCTCGGATATGGAGACTTGATCCTTTGACCTACAATTGAAAAGTGGTTCGGAACTAGGTAATTTTGAGAATGATTAAGAATTTGAAAGTACGATGATACATGAGAATGAATTTGGAATTATGGATTATGATTAAAATAAGATTGAGTTAAAATATTGAAATAGGATAGTAATGCTTTTCTGCAAAACATTTTGACTCTTGCTCAAGCCTTACCTTGACTTCCCTCAGCCTGCATTCCTGAGTCTCATTTCTTTTTCTTAGTCGGGTAAGTCTTGCGGAGTACCCTAGTACTCAGGGTTTGTTAACCCCTGTTGCAGGTGAGCCGAGAGTATGGTTCTACTTGAGACTGTGCCGGTTGATGGATCGTGCATGGAAGGTTATGTGTATATGATATAACCCTTGGGCAGGGTATATTGTTGTATGCTGCTACTCCACTACGAAACTCTGGTTCGGGAACATGTAACTTATATTTGTAAATCTATGGTTATGTAATACTTCCGCCCTCTTTACTCTGATTCAAAGTATTTGTGTAAACTGTTGTAATACTTGCAAGGTCTTTACAATGAGATCCTCGGGGAAATCAGGGTTTCCAAGGAAACCCGACAGGCCACCAAGGTCGCGGGGAACTCGTGCACAGTAACCGGATGTCCTTAGGGACGATGATGGTGCACGTGGGCCCGGTGATCAGGGCGGTTCTGTCACAACCAGCTCGAGATTGAGCACGACGGCGACGACGAGCGTAGGGGAGCGACGCAGGGCGAGGAGATTGCGGACGGGATTTTTTTTTGGTCCCGTCCCTTAATTTCGCACGGGCATGGGCGGATCTCGGTGCATGGTTGTGACGGAGATTGCGGAGGAGATGGCTGGAGATTTGTTTCTTCCGTTGCAGGGTCGCACGGGCGTTGGAATTTTTTCTTTCCTTCGCGAGCTCGCACGGTTGATCGGCGGACGGACGACCCCAACAAATGTCGCACCAAAAAGTTGCCTCCTCTTTAGTCTTATTAGTTGTAGAGATATTGTTAATACATGTGAAAATATGTAATATATATCATGCTTATGTTTCCAAAATTTTCTAATATTATATTACATATTATATTACCATATAGCGGTGGGTTTCAGCTTTTTTAATCTACCGGGTTTGGTGGCTGGGTGGATTATCACTCGAATTGGTGTTCAGGAAGATTCCGAGTTTTGAGCTTGGGTCTACGAAGACTCCACCCGACACGAATCCCTTCTATTGTCACCCCTATACAAAGATCTAAGCCACGATGGACCATAGTAGCATGTCATGTCAAGATGTTTCAGGGACTAAAAATGATGGTTTGAAAGTTCTAGTATAAGTGACACTCTAGGGTAAGTTTATGGACATTAAAATACATTTTAAGAGCGCAGGTCACATCAAGACATGGAGCAAATCTAGACCCATTTGACCTCGATGATACCCATAAAAAGTTTAGAACCCCAAAACAATATTTTTAGCGGGATTTGGATGAGACCCTAGGATAAATTTAGAAACCTGAAAATAGGGTTAGTGCAAAATCAGGGTTATGCTTATCGATCATCATATGGGCAATGAGAGCCACTACAACATTTTCGCTAAAATTTTCTCAGCTTCGGAGTATTTTTCGTGATCCAAATAATATAATTCTAATGTTTCTAAAATTATTTTTAGCCATAAAAACTAGTCAATTTTGGAATCCAAAATCATAACCCTAATTTCTATTGACATAAACTCCCAATATACATATATACACACCGATGTCCCTGCAGTAAAACTGATACGAACCGGCTTTTTAGGGGCACGCAGACCATTTGTAGGGGTTGCTGGGCAAGCTGACTCTGCCCATGTCTCTAGAAATTAACGGGTTTAGGGCGACTGGGTATTTCTCCAAGGTGTTGAAAAATAAGTTGTTCCTACAAATCGTTTTATAGAAATCATAAATTTGGACAAAAAAATATATTCAGTAGCCACGGTATTTTTTTTCGCGTGAAAAACAATTGGTGCAGCCGCTGGCGCTCAAACCCACGAGTTCTAGTCAGACGCATTTCTCCTCTAACCATTCAACCGACAAGGCTGTTGTGTCCATTTGGGATATTCGACATCATCATTTTATCGTCATACTATTCTGAAATGGGTATACAAGGCCCCAAATTAATTCAAATGAAAAGGTTTTAATTATAAAGTTTTATAACCTTTTGAGATCGACAATTTTGCTTTGGTCGTTTCTCTATCCAAAGTTGTTTGAAGAATTTGAATTTCAAATGTGAGAAATTAATTTTTCATAGATAGATGAATTCAAATGAAATTGTTGTCAAGTACAAATTTTACAACTTATCAAGAGTTTTGATCATTTATCCATCTGAAGTCATTTGAAATATTGGAATTTCAAATGTAAAAAATTCAAATATTTTTTTATAGGATGGATCATTTAAATAAAAGGTAGTCAACTACAATGATGAATAACTTTTTGATATCTACAACTTTCATTCTCACCGTTTCTCTATCAGAGGTTGTTTTGGAAAATTTAAAATTTAGATGTGAAAAATTCCAACATAATTTTTCTTGTATAGATGATTTCAAATAAAAAAGTGACAACTACAAAGTTGTATTACTTTTAAGAATTACAACTTTCGTTTTGGTCATTTCTTCATCCAAAATTGTTTGAAAAATACGAATTTTAATATATAATTTTACTGTTCGGTGTTCATTTTTAGAGACGGTTCTTAGATCCACTCGTCTCTAGAAATTGATTTATAGGGTAGCTAGATCTAGAGTCAACCCCATAAATAGAGTATTTGTAGGGGTGGCTAAAAAAACCAACCACTATACAAATTTATTTTTAGAGATGGTTTTAGATTGAGCATTCCCTAAAAAAAGACGTGTCTCTACAAATGTTTTTTTCTAGTAGTGAATGGCACTTACCTGATAATTTTGAAGATAACATAATAAATAGTTATTTTTATCATCTTATCTGCCTAAATTTAAAATTTGGAATTTTTTATTTGAGTTAGAATCCAAGTAGCCGCGTTATAAAAACTTAAGCAGGACAGGTATTTATGTTCTGCTTTCGTTCAATCACCATATGACGACAATATGAAGCAGGGAAAACTAAAGCTTCAACTCAATAACTAAACGTGGACCAGGGAGCACAAGAAGCCAAGTCAAAGAGACCGTGATATCGGCATCATATACAGCCACTTATGTTGCGTGATGGATTGTTTCTTTTCTTCTTTTCGAAGCAGCTTCGGGAGAATGGTTGAAGTGTTGAACCAATATTACAAGCGTTTGGTGCTCGCCAACGATCTTTTCGTAAAGACTAGTAAAAAACTACTTATATAAATATAAGAAAAAGACCTTGCCTTACTCAACGACTGGATTGATCATGGGTGTTCGACGTCACCTGTTACGCATGCAGGCGCCACGTTCAAAAGATTCATTTCTTTAGAGCTTAATTAGTAAATGATTTGATAATATCGTGATAGAGTAAACATTTATTAATAATAGATTAATTAGCTTTAATAAATTTCGTCTCGCGGTTTACAGTCGAAAACTGTAATTTTTTTCTATTAAAATCAGACACATATGACGTCCCATGGAATATTTAATATAACACCGTAAAAGTTTTACACCTGGAACTTGTAAACGAGTCCTTACTAACAGAAAGCGGAAGTCTTTATAAAGTGCAAGCGTAACTGGTGACATCAAGCTCCATACTAGTCCAGTGGAGGCCTGAGAAGTACTGTCCGTGTAAAGAACAGCTTCCTATCATCCGGTCTCCGACACAGCAGGGAAGGAATATACAGCCATACAGGTCACCTGTCTCCTGCCATCAATAATGTACAGTATTGCTACAATACATATGCGGTCGGCAGGGTCTCTCTTATCAGCGCTTCATCTTCTACTCTCTAATAATCTAATTAATGATTGTTCTTGTTGAGGGCGTCAGCCACTGCGTTCTTTTAGCTTTCGAAATTTTTAACAAGTTTAGTGTAAACTAATTCGGTCTGCCGGCCTCGATCCATCCCCTGCTTAAAGCTTATTTTCTTTCCATTTCCTAGAGAGGTCTTGTGGTACAAGTGGTGAAAAGGACCATTTTTTTTTCGCCGAAAAGAATGTGCTCGGTGCTCCCATCCTCATCGCACACTGTTGGATGTGCACAAGGACAGGTGCACATCAAGAAATTTACTGAGGCGAAAAGGAGCATCTTTTGTTTCATGACTTATTGACTTTCATCGCAGTCGCAAGGCGTTTCTATGGCCATCCAAACTTATGATGAGAGAGGTCCATTCGTGCTAAAGTCATCTGTCTGACAGGTGGGGCCCGTGCGCCTCTCACTGCCCATCCCACCTCGGATGACCCTATCCCCTTGATTTTGAGAGATAGGAGTCACCAGTATATGTTAGGAATATTCCCGGGTGGGATGTCCTTGTCTCTGGCTGACTCTGAACCAAACAACTCTTATCCCGAAACGATTCCACTACATCTCACCATATCCCACCAACCAAACACACCCTTCAAGCGCATGTAAGGTCTTTCTATGTTTTAGAAACACCCCCCACCCCCCCCACACACCACCCTACACGACTTTTTTATATAGGTACCATATATCTTAGATAGATGACCCAGCATTTTTTTTTTCTCGTGAAAGTTGTGCATCCCCTGCCGAAAGGAAACACTTTCTCAACTTGACTAATTTTGCTAACAACTCTTTAAGCGTTTTGATGACTGTGAAGAGGTAGAACGGTCACGAGGTTAGGACACATTTTGTTATACTTGTCCTACCCACTCGCATAATGAGACGTCTCTACCAGCTTGATTATTTTCTTAAAGTCTTGTACAGGTAGGAAGTCAATTGTTCTTAGGGTGTCCCCAACAATAATCATCAAAAGCCGACAATTTAGTGCCACATAAACCAACGAGCGGGGCCCGAGGTTCGACGCAGGTTCAGAGACAAGCGGTGGCGCCCCAGACGAGCGGGCCCTGAGATAGAGACAATAGTAGCGGCCGGGAGCAGGACGGCGTGATGGCCACCATGACCACTAGAAGGCCGCCATGCGAGCCATGGCGATGGGAGTGGGAGCGCCATGTGTGCAGGAAGCGGCTACATGTCTAGGAGCGTGACGTGTTGTGGCAGGGGAAGGGCACGGCGTGCATCAGGGGTGGGCATGCGGTGAGGGAAGAGGGCACCGCATGCGTGAGGGGCGGTAGGGTGGAGGAATATGGCAGGACATGTGTGAGGGAGGGATGTGCGGTTGGAGAAAACTGTGTGCTGTAGATGGATGAGCGGTTAATATTTTACTGAGAGGGTGTGAATGAGTGGAGGAAAGGCATCCGAAGGGCCTAGACATGTTTGCCCAATTATTTCCGTTTATTCTATAGTTTTGAAGAAATCAATTCCATAAGTCCTGTAAAGTTGGTAATCATGTTAAAAAGACTTTTATCTTCGTAGAACTTACTTCGTCTATTCCTTCGTAAAACATTACCACTGTCATTAAAAATATCTGCAAGACAGACTATTATTTAAATACAAATGAATGATTTTGCTTTGATTTCGTCTCACGCCATATATAGAGGCGTTTCCATACCCTCCCAAACCTTTTGCACTCAATTGTAGTCAGTCAGCGAACGTCATCCAAGAGCCCTTGCGTAATAAGGCTGCGTTTAGTTTTAGAAATTTTGGAAAGTTTTGTAACTGTAGCATTTTTGTTTTTATTTGATAACTTTTGTCTAATCATGGTCCAAGTAGACTCAAAAGATTCATCTCGAGATAGCCAGACAAAAAGTATAAAGATACAACATGTGCTATTTCATTTAGTGTTCTATATAGACGGAAAGTACAATCGATGTGATGGAAAGAGAGAAGGAAATTTCGTGAACTAAAGACTGCCTAAGATTCGAGATGAACAAGTCCTAGGCAAAGTGCAGAACACGAAAGCTTTGACGACCTGTGGAAGCGTAACTCGTGACGTCAAGCGACAAGTCTCCCGTGCCGTCCCATTAATAAAGGGTCGAGACTCGCCTGTCCACCACCACCACGTTTGCAATTACATCTAAACCGACCGGCACGGGCCTCAAGCCCTCAAACGCTCAACAAGGCACGCGCACCTCTGTCCCGCACCCACCTAGACGTTGTGACCACATCTGACCGCTTCAGCATGGCATCCACGGGCACGGCGGCGGCGGCGGCGGCGGCAGTGCCGTCGGTGGCCCTGCGTTCGGGCGACGCGAGGCCGATGCCGATGGTCGGCATGGGCACGGCGTCGTACCCAGTGGTGTACGAGGCCACCAAGGACGCCGTGCTGGCCGCCATCGAGGTCGGGTTCCGCCACTTCGACACGGCCTTCATGTATGGCACCGAGAAGCCGCTCGGCGACGCCGCTGCCGAGGCACTCCGCCGCGGGCTCCTGCGGTCCCGGGAGGAGCTGTTCGTGACGTCCAAGCTGTGGTGCTCGCAGAACCACCCGGACCTCGTTCTGCCGTCCCTCCGGGAAACTCTCAAGTTAGTACTCGCTCCCGGTTACTCCAAAATTTAATATAGAGTAGTATAGTAGACAAAATTTAATTACTACTAGTATTACTACTCTATGCTCCCGTTCCAGTTGTTAATGAATTTTGTCTAACAGAGAAAGACAATTCTTTGTCGCATGTGGGAGCAGGAACCTGCAGATGGAGTACGTGGACCTGTACCTGATCCACTGGCCGGTGTGCCTCAAGCCCGGGCCACCCAAGTTCCCGAACAAGAAGGAGGACGCGGTGCCGTTGGACTTGGAGGGCGTGTGGCGCGCCATGGAGGAGTGCCAGCGCCTGGGTCTCGCGAAAGCCATCGGCGTCAGCAACTTCACCACCAAGCACCTCGACAGGGTCATGGCCGTCGCCACGATCCCGCCGGCGGTGAACCAGGTGGAGCTCAACCCGGTGTGGCAGCAGCGGACGCTGAGGGCCTACTGCGCCGACAAGGGCATCCACGTCGCCGCCTACTCGTCGCTGGGAGGGCAGAACTGGGACGGGCAGGGCAACGCCGTGCTGGACTCCGACGTGCTCGCCGAGATAGCCAAGGCGAGAGGGAAAACCGTCGCACAGGTATGCTGCTCGCCGACGCCGACTGGGTTTTCTTGTTTTCATTTTTTCCTCCTCCTACCCCCCGCTCCACCTTGTTCAATGGTGCCTTGTCTTGTTTTTACTTAGGTGGCATTGCGATGGATACACGAGCAGGGAGTGACGTGCATCGTCAAGAGTTACAACAAGGAGAGGTTGAGGCAGAATCTTGAGATATTCGACTGGGAGCTGACAGACGAGGAGCGGCTCAAGATTAGCCAGATCCCGCAGAAGAAGGTTGTCCAGCTCAATGGTTTGTTCTCGCCAGAGGGTGAATTCACATCTGTTGATCCCGCAGAACTGGAGATTGTAGAGGAATAGGAGAGAAATGACCCACCCCACTGCCTCATATAGGAGTATAGCTCGTAGTCAATTTCAATAAGGCAACGTTCGTCCTGGTCCCTTCATATACGAAGTATTTCTATATTCTGATGATGTATCTCATCCCTGTTCAGTTCTGTAAAGATTTATGTAATCATTATATACTACCTTCGTCCCAAAAAGCTTGTAACTATAGGTTACATGCCACGTTAAGTGATTCATGTTTGACCAAATTTCTAACAAATAATATTTGTATTTATGGCTCAAAATTAATATATTATGAAAGATAATTTCATAATTAATCTAATGGTGTTTATTTCACATTATAAATATTTATAGTTTTTAATCTATAATTGATCAAAGTTGACACACTAAAACATGTTACTGTGCTAGAATTGCATGTTTTTTGGGACGGATGGAGTACATGCTTCCACTTGCACGGGTTTATGAATTTTATCCACGCCCTTTATTGCCTATATAAAAAGTATTTGACGATCTTTATCGCCTATATCATGTAGATCTAGTTTATAGAAACCTAACAAAATTGATTTTACCTTTTTTAATACAGTGTGATTTAGTATCGTCTATTTTACAAGTTTAAGTTGATTTGTAGCTACATAAATACAACTGAAATTAGCAGCCACCACCGGCAAGCTAGTGTCGTGGGCTGGCACGACGATGAGCTAGTGTGGCGGGCTATTGCTAGTGGCTGGCATCTAGCATACAAGCGCAGCGAGCCTCTAGCGTATTGGCATGACCGGAATTTTCTAACCCCTGCTGCCTGCGGATGCCGATGAGCCTTCCGCCTTAACCCTATCAGCTGTCAGTCCAAGGCTAATGACCCCTCCTCTGTCACACCCTAATATTTTTGTTGAGTTGTAAATAGAAAACACTGAGAAAACAAAATACTGTTTTACTATTTTCTAAAATTCCAACTTAGATTAACTTGTCCACAATTTAGATGTTGGAAAATGTGGGTTTCTAAAATATTTGGAATTCAATTTAATGCTATGTTGCACTTCATGCCTTTGCATAGTATTTTGTACGAAAATGATTTTAAAGTTTTCAAATGCGCATAAAGTTTGATTGGAATAAACTGTCTCAAGATCTTTGATCAAGTTTCCATCCATGATTAAATCCTTAGAACCATATACCTTTATCCTTGTTCCAAAACCTTAATGAATCACTAAACTTTCATCTTGCCAAACACCCAAGCTCACGTTCTCTTTTTTATCCTTTCTATTTCCTCCTTAATTTGAGCTCCTAATCTTTTTTGATTGAGTCTTATCCAAATCCCAAATCTTGGATAGATGACCAATCATTTGTATCTCTTCTCTTTCACACAATCCTTCCATCACTTAGTTCAATTTGAATCAATCACATATCGTGTACCCATCATAACCTCATTTCTAACTTTCTCTACTTTGCTCACCTTGGGAAACATCCACTTGGGCTCTTTCATCTCCACCTCTTCTCCTCTTAATCAAAGTCAAACTTGTTTTTGAACCATCCTTCAAAATTGTACAGCCATGCTATCACCTTTTGAAACTATGAGTTTTTTGAAAACCGTCATCGTGTCTCTAAGACTTTAGCGGCCCGATGAAAGCTCTAGTTTGGTTTTGGTTAATTGATGACACCTAGCATCTAACCTTGTGATTAAGTCTTTGATTACAAGTAAGGTTAAAAGATCAAGTGTGGAAGCAAAGGAGGCATCCAAATACTTGGAGTAAGCCCATCAAATGAGGATTTAAGGTTCCAACACTTGGTGATGTGGATTGAGCTCAAGGCAAAGGTATATCAATAGGGCTCTTTCTATTTTGGTGATCAAGACACTATAGAAAGTATGATCACATTTAGTATAGATAGCCGTACTCTAAAGAGGGGAGATATTCCACGGTTAACACGGTTATCAAGTGCCATTAGATGTTTGGATCATGCATTACATTTAGATCTAGTGGCTAACTTAAAACCTTTGCTAAACTCTTTGAAAAAATGGCTAACACACTTCAAGAAATGTTCCTTAATTAATATGTGTAAGCCAACATAAGCAAAGGACTTGACATGGGCTAATTCTAACTCAAATCAGAGCGTCGGACGCTCTGTAACCCGAGCATCGGACTAATAGTCTCAGTCCGACGGCTGACTGCCCTGTGCGCGAGTAACGAGCGTCGGACTGGAGTTTTCCGAACGTCAGACTATATGTCTCCAGCGTTCGACGGTCGATCGTTCGGCAGTTCGACACGTGGCATCTGCAGAGGGCATCGGATTTTTGGCGCTCGTGGACCTCTCTGGAAACGTCGGACTCCTCAGCGTTTTGGTCCGACGGCTTCTGCCGACGAGTGTCGGACTATTTCGCTCAGTCCGACGATCTGCAGTTCGTGGCGCTAACGGTCGATTTCAAACGAACGAGCTGACGTGGCATGCGCCGATTCGCCGAGGAAGAAAGCGTCGGACCAAAATCGTTAGTCCGACGCCCCATGCGTGAGCGTCTGACGGTACGCAGAAAGTGAGTAACGGCTATGTTTGTGTGTGCATGTCTATTTAAGCCACTTAGCCGGTTCTAACTCATTCTCTTGGCTCTCTAACTTGTTGATACACCTCTTGAGCACCTCTCTAACACCCTCACTCACATAGATTGCATAATTCTCATCCATTGTGAGCTAGAGAGTTGATCCAAGTGCATTGTCTTGATCTTTGCATCCATTGGCACTTGTTGATTGTGTTTGCTGCGGAGTTCTCTCATTTCTCTTGGTAATTGCCGTCACCTAGACGGCTTGGAACAGCGGAGGAGCTTGGCGGAGTTGGAGATTGTCTCCGGCCACTCCTGGTGATCTTGTGAGGGGTTTTGGTACCTTCCCCGGCGGAGTGCCAAAGGTAAGCTTAGTGGATTGCTCGTGTCATTGAGTTACCCTTCTCGTGGTAGTTTCTTGTGGCGCTCATTTGTTGAGCTTGATCTTGTTGATCGATTAGCCACCGAACCATCGAGTCGTGGTCGACACAACGGGGACGTACGTGCCGGCAAGCACGTGAATCCCGGGATAAATTGGTGTTCATATTGTGTTGATCATTGGGTTTCTTTGGATCATCACCTTCGAGTGATTGATATATATATTCTTCGGTGATTGGATCACACTTCTCTACTCGGTGGTATTGTATTCTACACTCATCCCTTTTTACCTTGTGCACTTTACTTAAGTAGAGGCAATTGTTGTAGTGTGCTTGTTCACATATGAGTAAGTAGCTCAATCTAGTCTAGTTGTTGTGTGCTTCTAGTTAGAACGGTTAGGAAGGCTTGCAACCCCCTTGTAGGCTAGCACCTAATTTGCTTCGCCATAATTATTTCTAACTGGTTGTTCAAGTGTTGTTTGTAGATTTTCATTAGGCTATTCACCCCCCTCTAGGCTACTTGGACCTATCAATTGGTATCGGAGCCGTGGTCACCGTTGTTGTATGGCTTTACATCCTTCGGTGTTCAAAATGGCTCACAACAACTTGATCAACCACATGGGCAAGCCACATCGGTTTGATGGTTCTAGCTATGGATATTGGAAGAATCAAATGAAAGCTCATTTGAAATCAATGAATCGGAAGATGTGGGAGATTGTTGAGAAGGACTTTGTTGTGATTGACATGAATGATCCCACACCAAGAGAGGAGGAGAAGCTACAATTCAATGACATAGCTCTCAATGCTTTGTATAGTGCTCTTGATGAGAAGGTCTTTGAGCAAATCAAGGACTTGGAGTATGCACATGAGGTGTGGAAGAAGCTAGAAGACACATATGAGGGCACCACCGCCGTCAAGGGTGCCAAGCTCTATATTCTCAAGGATAGATATGCAAGTTTCAAGATGAAGGAAGATGAGAGCATATTAGAGATGTTTCACCGGTTGAGTGTGATTGTGAGTGATCTCAAGGCTCTCGGTGAGAAGATTGATGACAAGGACTTCTCATATCGCTTCTTGAGATGTCTACCCTCTCGGTATGAGACATTGCGCTTCATCCTCATGAGAGAGGATCTCTCCAAGATGACACCTACATAAGTGCTTGGTGAGGTCATGACACATGAGACCTACCGGGATGATGTTGATGGTAAGGTCAAGGAAGAAAAGGATGAAGAGAAGAAGGACAAGAATGAGAAGAAGAATATTGCATTCAAGGCAACTTCATCAAGACACAAGGGCAAAGCAAAGAAGGAAATCTCAAGTGACGATGAAGAAAGCTCAAGCGATGATGATGAGGAAATGGCACTTCTACTGAGAAGATTTGGAAGATTCATGAGGAAGAAGGGCTATGGTGCAAAGAAGAGAAGGGACTTCACCAAAGGCAAGGGTCCAACTATGATATGCTATGAGTGCAAGAGCAAGGACCACTTGATAGCCGATTGTCCTCACAAGAATATAGTGATGATGAGTATGACAAGAAGATTAAGAACAAGAAAGAGAAGAAGAACAAGAAGATGCAATTCAAGAAGAAGAAGGGGCATTCTTATTGTGTGACATGGGATAGTGATGCTTCCTCTTCCGTTGATGATGGTGATAGTGATGATGACCACAAGATCACCAAGAAGAAGGCTATTGCTAGTCTTGCTATATAAAGCAAGCCTTCTCTCTTTGACTCTACACCGACATGTCTCATGGCTAAGCCATCTAAGGTACAATACGAATCTGATGAGAGCGGTAGTGAGAGTGAGGAGGAGGACTTCTCCAAGGAGGAGCTCCTTGACATGTTGCATGACACACACTCCTACCTTAAGAAGAAAGTGAAAGAGTGTAAAGCATTGACTAAGGAGAAGAAACTCCTTGAGCAATCCTTTGATGAGCTTAGTGCTTCTCATGAGTGTCTAAAAGAAGACCATGAGAGCCTAAAAGAAGCTCACTCCAAGCTTGAGAAGGCTCACTCTTCACTTTTAGAGTTGTCTAAAGTAGAGGATGTGCCAACAACATGTGACGTAGGTGTTACTTGTGATTTATTTGATACACCTATTGTTATTGCTCCCACTAACACTTCTTGTAGCACATCCACCTCTACCTCATCTAAGGATGTTGGTGTCACTTGTGATGCCACAATCTTGGTTGAGAACAAGAACCTCAAGAAGGAGGTGCATGAGCTCACTCTAGCCTTAGGCAATGCCTATGGTGGAGATGTCCGTTTACTTAAGTGTTTGGGTAGTCAAAGGTTCTCCATTAACAAGGAGGGTCTTGGCTATACCTCCAAGAAGGGCAAAGCTGTCTTTGTCCCTCACAAGACCACCTTTGTGAAGGGCAATGGTGTGGTTTGCTATAGTTGCAAGCAAGTGGGGCACAAGGAGCAATATTGCAAGAAGAGGATGATGAAGCAAAGCAAGCCTAATGTGTCATCCATTAGACTTGATTCTTGCTATGTGCTTACAAAGAGTGTAAAAGGAGTAAGAGTCAAGTACATTGGTGCACCTAAGGAGAGCCCAAAGAAGAAGGCTATTTGGGTGCCCAAGAGCTTGGTAACTAACCTCCAAGGACCCAAACAAACTTGGGTACCAAAATATAATTGATTTCTTTGTAGGTAAACTATAAGTCCGGAGTGAGGCATTGGGTGCTTGATAGTGGGTGTACTCAACACATGACCGGGGAATCAAGAATGTTCAATTCAATTAAGCCAAATGAAGATGGGAATTTTGATAGTATCACATTTGGTGACAACAAGAAGGGCAAGGTTATTGGTCTTGGAAAGATTGCAATTTCAAATGATATGTCTATTTCCAATGTCTTGTTAGTAGAGAGCTTGAACTTCAACTTGTTGTCCGTGGCTCAATTGTGTGACTTGGGATTCAAATGCATCTTTGGTGTTGATGATGTGGAGATTGTTAGTGTTGATGGAAGCAACTTGATATTCAAAGGATTTCGTTATGGCAATCTCTATCTAGTGGATTTCAATGCAAGTGATGCTCAATTATCAACATGCCTATTCACAAAATCAAGTATGGGTTGGTTATGGCATAGAAGGCTTGGTCATGTTGGAATGAAGCAACTAAATAGATTGGTCAAGCATGACATGGTGAGAGGATTGAAGAATGTGCAATTTGAAAAAGATAGATTGTGTAGTGCATGCCAAATGGGAAAGAAAGTTAGAAACACACATCCTAGCAAGAGCATGATGAGTACATCTAGAGCATTTGAGTTGTTGCACATGGATCTATTTGGCCCAACCACTTATGCTAGTCTTGGTGGAAATAAGTATAGATTTGTGATAGTGGATGATTACACAAGATATACATGGGTCTTCTTTCTCATTGACAAGAGTGAATTATTTGGCATATTTGTCAAGAGAAGCCAAAATGAATTTGAAGTGACAATCAAGCAAGTGAGAAGTGACAATGGAAGTGAGTTTAGAAATGCAAGAGTTGATGAGCTATGTGATGAATTTGGCATCAAGCATCAATTCTCGGCCAAGTACACTCCTCAATCAAATGGCCTTGTTGAGAGAAAGAATAGAACACTCATTGATATGGCAAGGTCTATGCTTAGTGAATACAATGTGAGTTTGGACTTTTGGGCCAAAGCAATCAACACGGCTTGCTATTATAGCAACCGACTCTATTGTCACCGACTCTTGAAGAAGATACCATATGAGCTATTGAATGGAAGAAAACCCAACATTGCATACTTTAGAGTGTTTGGTTGCAAATGCTATATCTTGAAGAAAGGTGCAAGATTGGTAAAATTTGAGAAGAAATGTGATGAAGGCTTCCTAGTCGGTTACTCCACCACAAGCAAAGCATATAGAGTATGGAATCACACCACCAAGCTTATTGAAGAAGTTCATGATGTGGAATTTGATGAAACCAATGGCTCTCAAGATGAAGATGAAAATCTTGATGATGTGAGAGAAACTCAATTGGTGAATGCAATGAAGAACATGGATATTGGTGACATCCGGCCAAGACAAGTGGTTGATGTGGAAGATGAAGATGATAAAGATCAAGTGCTACCTCAAACCAATGTGCAAGCAAATCCAAATGAAGAAAGCTCTAGTGATTCTCATGATCAAACTCAAGCTCAACAAGATGAAGATCAACAAGCTATTCCATCTCAAGCAAGTCAACCTAGCTCAAGCAATCAAGTTCTCCAACCGGTTCATGTTGCAAGAGATCATCCATTGGATCAAATAGTTGGGGACATAAGAAGTGGTGTTTAAATGAGATCAAAGTTAGCAAACTTGTGTGAGCACTTCTCTTTTGTTTCATTTGAAGTGCCAACCACCATTGAGAAAGCTTTGAATGATAGTGATTGGGTAAATGCCATGCATGAAGAGCTCAACAACTTTGAAAGAAATCAAGTTTGGGAGCTAGTTGGGAGACCCAAAAATTACAATGTCATTGGTACCAAGTGGGTGTTCAAGAACAAGCAAGATCAAGATGGCATTGTTGTTAGAAACAAGGCATGGCTAGTTGCATAAGGGTACACTCAAGTGAAAGGATTGGACTTTGGAGAGACATATGTTCCGGTTGCAAGATTGGAAGCAATTAGGATCCTTTTAGCTTATGCATGTGCTCATAATATGAAGCTTTATCAAATGGATGTCAAAAGTGCTTTCTTGAATGGATACATAAATGAGCTAGTATATGTTGAGCAACCCCAGGGATTTGAAGATGAGAAGAAGCCCAACCATGTCTACAAGTTGAGAAAGGCATTGTATGGCTTGAAGCAAGCTCCAAGGGCTTGGTATGAAAGATTGAGAGATTTCTTGCTATCCAATGGTTTCAAAATGGGTAAAGTTGATACCACTCTCTTCACTAAAAGAATTGGCAAAGACTTGTTTGTGTTGCAAATCTATGTTGATGACATTATCTTTGGTTCAACCAATCAAAACTTTTGTGAAGAGTTTGGAAGAATGATGGCAAATGAGTTTGAGATGTCCATGATCGGAGAGTTAAGTTATTTCCTTGGTCTTCAAATCAAGCAATTGAAGAATGGAACTTTCATAAGCCAAGGCAAATACATTAGGGACATGTTGAAGAAATTTGGGATGGAAAATGCAAAATCCATTAGCACACCTATGGGCACGGTAATCTTGATGAAGATAAGAGTGGAAACATGGTGGATCAAAAGAAGTATAGGTCTATGATTGGAAGCTTACTCTATGTGACCGTTTAAAGACCGGATGTGATGTTTAGTGTGTGCATGTGCGTAAGGTATCAAGCTTCGCCTAGAGAGAGTCACTTGAAGGCAACCAAGAGGATCTTGAGATATCTTAAGCACACACCCGATGTTGGACTTTGGTATCCTAAGGGGTCAAGCTTTGAGTTAATTGGTTATTCGGACTCCGATTATGCGGGTTGCAAAATTAATAGGAAAAGCACTTCCGGCACATGTCAATTGTTGGGAAGATCGCTAGTATCATGGTCATCCAAGAAGCAAAACACGGTTGCACTCTCTACCGCCGAAGCCGAGTATGTTAGTGCGGGGAGTTGTTGTGCACAATTGCTATGGATGAAGGCCACCTTGAGTGATTATGGCATCAAATTCAAAAATATGCCATTGTTTTGTGATAATGAAAGCGCCGTAAAGATAGCCACCAACCCGGTACAACACTCAAGAACAAAACATATTGATGTGAGGCATCATTTCATTAGAGATCACCAAGCCAAAGGTGATATTCGAGTTGAGAGTGTGGGCACCGATGATCAACTCGCCGACATTCTCACCAAGCCACTTGATGAGGCAAGATTCTATAAATTGAAGAATGAATTGAACATCCTTGATTTCTCCAGCATGAGTTGAGCTAACACCCCACCATATGACTTGCCTCTACTTCGACAAAGCAAAGGTATCATTGTTTGGCATGTCACTCATGATAATAGGATTTGTTTAGAGCATGTAGACATATTCTCGTCTAAATTAGGCTCATTCATGTCAAACCCAAAATACTTTGAGATCATATACCACTACTATTGCTTTTATGACTTGTTTGATCTAGTAGTGACATGTGACTAGTTTATGGTCTTGTGAACCTAGTATTTAACTAGAATATGAGCACTATGGTATATAAGCCAACTTTGTCAAGATAACCCCTAGTGGCGTGAAAGAGCTTGCCAAAGGACAAATCGAGTTATATATTTGTGCAAGTAATCTAGCTAAATGCTTAAAAGAAGAAAGATAATGGAAACAAGCTCACAAGAGGTTCCCTCCATTGATTTCAAACCATGTCCTATCCATGCTATCCTTTTGTAGTCATTGATGACAAAGGGGAGAGAATGGAACAAAGATATGGGGGAAGATGGACAAAGGGTGGAGGTTGAGCAATGAACCATCATTAGGCCGATGATGGGAGAGCTATAGGCCAAGAAAAAGGGATCACAAAATTTTAAAATTTGGATCTCACACTTAGGGGGAGCAAGCTCAAAATCATGTTTGCAAGCATTTGATTGTGCATTTTCATATTTTCATATGTTTGTTGCATTGCATTTATACTTAAATTCAATATACTTGCTTGCTTGGTGTATGCTAGTCCTAAAATTGTGTGGTGAATTGAAGTACTAGCATGCATAGGAAGTGGTAGCTAGATCCCAGCATTTATCCAAGTGATACTAGTATCTTGCTCCTAATGTTGATCTCATAAGGTATACTAGTGTCTTTGGTTGCATGAAATTCATCAATTGGTATCTAGCTATCCATGGTGCTAAGGAAGGTTTATACATGCACTCCGATGGTATCGCGCTTCAAAGGTCCAATTCTATAAACCTTAGCATCATGTTGGTAGTAATGTCTCTCCTAAACCTCAAATCCAATGCATATGTGCAAAGCCTTTCAAATCCAAACACTTGGTATATATGTAGGGGGAGCTAATACTACCAAATTGAATTCATTGAATATCTTTGTAAGAGGTTGTCATCAATTACCAAAAAGGGGGAGATTGAAAGCTCTAGTTTGGTTTTGGTTAATTGATGACACCTAGTATCTAACCTTGTGATTAAGTCTTTGATTACAAGTAAGGTTAGAAGATCAAGTGTGAAAGCAAAGGAGGCATCCAAAGACTTGGAGTAAGCCCATCAAATGAGGATTGAAGGTTCCAACACTTGGTGATGTGGATTGAGCTCAAGGCAAAGGTATATCAATAGGGCTCTTTCCATTTTGGTGATCAAGACACTATAGAGAGTATGATCACATTTAGGATAGATAGCCGTACTCTAAAGAGGGGAGATATTCCACGGTTAACACGGTTATCAAGTGCCATTAGATGTTTGGATCATGCATTACATTTAGATCTAGTGGCTAACTTAAAACCTTTGCTAAACTCTTTGAAAAAATGGCTAACACACTTCAAGAAATGTTCCTTAATTAATATGTGTAAGCCAACATAAGCAAAGGACTTGACACGGGCTAATTCTAACTCAAATCAGAGCGTCGGACGCTCTGTAACCCGAGCATCGGACTAATAGTCTCAGTCCGACGGCTGACTGCCCTGTGCGCAAGTAACGAGCGTCGGACTGGAGTTTTCCGAGCGTCGGACTATATGTCTTCAGCGTCTGACGGTCGATCGTTCGGCAGTTCGACACGTGGAATCTGCAGAGGGCATCGGACGATCGCCGTTGGTCCGAGGCCGAGCGTCGGACCGACGTCCGACGATTTTTGGCCCTCGTGGACCTCTCTGGAAACGTCGGACTCCTCAGCGTTTTGGTCCGACGGCTTCTGCCGACGAGTGTCGGACTATTTCGCTCAGTCCGACGATCTGCAATTCGTGGCGCTAACGGTCGATTTCAAACGAACGAGCTGACATGGCACGCGCCGATTCGCCGAGGAAGAAAGCGTCGGACCGAAATCGTTAGTCCGACGCCCCACGCGCGAGCGTCCAACGACTAGCGTCCGACGGTACGCAGAAAGTGAGTAACGGCTATGTTTGTGTGTGCATGTCTATTTAAGCCACTTAGCCGGTTCTAACTCATTCTCTTGGCTCTCTAACTTGTTGATACACCTCTTGAGCACCTCTCTAACACTCTCACTCACATAGATTGCATAATTCTCATCCATTGTGAGCTAGAGAGTTGATCCAAGTGCATTGTCTTGATCTTTGCATCCATTGGCACTTGTTGATTGTGTTTGCTGCGGAGTTATCTCATTTCTCTTGGTAATTGCCGTCACCTAGACGGCTTGGAACAGCGGAGGAGCTTGGCGGAGTTGGAGATTGTCTCCGGCCACTCCTGGTGATCTTGTGAGGGGTTTTGGTACCTTCCCCGGCGGAGTGCCAAAGGTAACCTTAGTGGATTGCTCGTGTCATTGAGTTACCCTTCTCGTGGTAGGTTCTTGTGGCGCTCATTTGTTGAGCTTGATCTTGTTGATCGATTAGCCACCGAACCATCGAGTCGTGGTCGACACAACGGGGACGTACGTGCCGGCAAGCACGTGAACCCCGGAATAAATTGGTGTTCATATTGTGTTGATCATTGGGTTTCTTTGGATCATCACCTTCGAGTGATTGATATATATATTCTTCGGTGATTGGATCACACTTCTCTACTCGGTGGTATTGTATTCTACACTCATCCCTTTTTACCTTGTGCACTTTACTTAAGTAGAGGTAGTTGTTGTAGTGTGCTTGTTCACATAGGAGTAAGTAGGTCAATCTAGTCTAGTTGTTGTGTGCTTCTAGTTAGAACGGTTAGGAAGGCTTGCAAGCCCCTTGTAGGCTAGCGCATAATTTGCTTCGCCTTAAATATTTCTAACTGGTTATTCAAGTGTTGTTTGTAGTTTTTGATTAGGCTATTCACCCCCTCTAGCCTACTTGGACCTATCACCCAAACTCAATACTACCATTCCATATTGTGTTTTTCTCTGTGTACAAACACCTAATCTATCCCATTAGTAAACCATCTTCCCCATTTCTCTTTCTTTTTCTAATGGTCAACCCAACTCATTCCATCCTCCGACATCGCTTCATGCTAAATCCGGTCCAAACTTTGAGTTATCTCTCGCCGCGGGTCAAAGTCCAACCATCCCCCTCTGCTTCCCCTCCATGAAAATGAAGCATATCGGTGATTGAAACCCCTCTAGCCACCTTGATCCCCTTCCCAAGAACCCAACAAGGATTTGGAGGAGAACACCATCACCCTCCCTACTGTTCAAGTCGTGGTGATGGCTTCTACCATCATGGATGTCACCCCGATCAACCTCGCGAGAAGGATGTGCTGTTGAACCGTGTTGCATCAACGGGCGTCGTCGATGTGCTTCCTCACTCCACCACACCAATCCTCATTGTGAGAACCCTCCATCATTTCTCTCATAATTTTTTCATATTGTCCTTTGCATATCAAGTACCATAGATGATGTATGGTTGATTCCCGACGAAGTATACCCGGTCCGGTGTATGTGTTGATGTCCTGGCGGCCAGCAGCACTGCTGAAAGATCTAAGTTTGGTTTTGATAATTGATGAAACCTAGTTTGCTAATGTTTGCTCTAAGTGTTTCATGAGTTAAATTAGCAAACATCAAGATGGAGCAAGATGAAGGCCACAAGTGAGAGGCCATGATGGCGTCCTTGAAAATAGTGTAAGTCCATCATCAAGAAGGAGACCAAATGCTTCATCCATGGAGGAAAAGAAAAGTGAGAAAAATAAAATGGGCTCAAGGCAAAGGTATATCCTATAGGGTCATTTTATTTTGGCACTCAAGACACCATAGAGGGTGTGAGTGTATTTAGGATAGATAACCATACTATAAAGAGAGAAAATCTTTATTTACAATAGTTATCTAGTGCCACTAAGTGTGTGTCTCATTTGCATATACATTGCGCTTAGTGACGTGGTGAGTTTAAGCCTTAAAATTATTTGTGAAAAACCAAAATTATATTGAAATATTTTGTGAAAATTTGGCTCTTTAAAAGGCTTGAAAAGGTGCTGGAATCAACTAGTTGCAATTAGTCGGAACTAACTGAAATTTGCTGAAAAACTAAGCTGAAACTAGTCGCAACTAGTTTGAAGCGGTTGTAACCAAGCTGAAATTAAATTAGAACTAGCTGAGTGCAGTTGCAACTAGTCGAGAGCAGTCGGAATTTTTTTTTACAAGCAGTTGCAAGCAAATTAAAAGAACGTGACTGTGTGTTTGTGGCTGTTTGCTACACATACATATTTATTTGCATGCACGAAAAGTAGGTCTGTATGAAGCTGCATGTGCCGTACATACATGTACACACATACACTTGCTTGTGTGGACAAGTTAAAAAGGATCAGGCACTTGCATTAGTATTCGTGTCATCTTTTTGCTGTGCTGAGCTGCTGGCTGGGCGCTCGCTCTCTTGGGCCTTGGCCCAGTATTCGGAAAAGAGCAGAGTGAGCACGAGCTGAGCGCTGAAACCTGGAGCTGCTCTCGGGTGCTCGCAGATTACGACAGAAGCTTCAAGCGCCGCCCGGAGATGGCCGTTGCGGTGTTGCTGCGTACGCGGCTCCCTGCCGTTGGAGCGCGTCAGAGAGGAGGACAACGGCCCGCTGGGAGAGCGGCCGACGGGAGATAAAGGTGTCGCCCTTCCTTTCTCTGCGCGGCTCTCTGAACCTTGCTCTCTCAGATCAAAAACAGAGAACAGAGAAAACGGTTCTTCCCCCTTCTCTCTCACTTCCTAAGCAGTGTGCTGCATTTTAGTTAGAGATTGAGCTCAAGTGATTGATTTTTTAGAGATTCAAGAGCTTTTCCTCCCTCTCCTCTCCTTCTCACAGCCTAGTGCTCATTCAAGAGAGGATTGAGGAAAACTTTAGTGCGTGCTTTTTTATTACTGCATATTTGGTGACATTAGGTGATTATTATGATTGGGATATTTTATTACTCTTGGTGATTGTCGTCACCCTGGTGACGTTTTTGGAGTTGGTGATCATTGAGAGGAGTTGGTGATTGTCTCCGCCTCCGATCGGTGAAGTCTGTAAGGGGTTCTTCAGCCTTCCCCGCAAGAGATCGCAAATTAGTTACTCTAGTGGGTTACTCGTAACTTGTGGATCCCCATCTTATGTTAGTTGTGCGGCACCTTCTCAAAGGGTTTGGCGTGTGATGGCAATCAGCGTGTGAACCACCAAGTGGGTGCATCGCTACAACAAGGAGTACCTTACCGGCAAGCAAGTGAATCTCGGTAAAAAATATTGTGTCATCTCTTTGCCGAGGATTTTATTTGTATTGTGATTAATTGGATATTCATCTTCTCTATACCGGCGGTATAACAATCACTATCTTACTTTTACATTCTTATATTTATTTTTGTAGAAGTAAACTTGTGTAGCTTGCTCACCTAGGAGTAGAGTAAATTTAGTGACTTAGTCTCGTTGGTGTGAAACTAGAGATAATAGCCTAGAGCGGCTAGGTGGCTTGCATCTTTTAGTAGGCTAGCGCAATATTCGCTTCGCCTTATATTTGTCTAATCACCTTGCTTCAAGTGTTGTTTGTAGAATTTTTACAGGCTATTCACCTCTCTCTAGCCATTTATGACCTTTCAGCTGCTGTCCTTGGCAACGGCGTTCCTCGTGTTCCTTTGTTCAAACCATGAAACACTTTGGTGAAATTGTAGTCCATATCCTTGAACGTTCCCCTGCAAAATAGTTTCTTCATAGGAGTTAAGAATCTAGAGATATCGTCATCTGCATGTCCGCTGTTCCTGCTGTCTAGGCAGTTTGCAGCTCTTAGTGCTTTTGGCGTTCCCCGATAATCTGCTTTCCAAATGACCAAGCCATTGAACCTACTTGTTAATGACATCCCTTAAGATGATCCCACAAGTTTTTATGGCTATCCAATCCACGATGGCTGAGATATTGAGACTGAAGTGTCTACCACCCCTGCTTTCCAAACAACAATCACCCTGTTTTTGGTAGCGGCGTTCCCGTTGATCCATTGAACTCTATGATGCATCCTTTGGTGAGACTATCAATTATATAGTTTCACACACCTCTACAAAGTTTCATGAATATATGATCAGATATAAAAGAGATATATTCCTATCTTATGTTTGCTGTCCTACTGCCCGATAACGCTGATGTCAGATGGCCTGCGTGTTCCCGATGATTCGTCACTCCAGTGATCAATCCCTTCAACCACTATGTGTATCATATAGCTACACACATCTCTACAAGTTGGCTTGGTCATATGAACTACAACACCAAATATATTTGCATCATCATGTCTCTTCTCGTGTCATGCCAACAAGAATACAATACCATCTTGCAGTCACATTCTTCAGGCAACAAATGGTCAAAGCATTACCTCCTTTTGCCATAACCTCGCCTATATAGTACCTAGAAACCCTAGAAAATATGTTTCCATTTGGCTTTGCTATAACCTTGCAATCTATCATCATATTTGCCATTGCCCGTCATCGGTTACGCTCAACTGATGCACAAATCGCCATAATCGTATTTCCCTTAATGTAGCATCCACCTTGGTGCGTTGGTTGATCATGATATATTCCAAAGTAACCTATTCGCTTATCCAAAATCATTCCCTCATATCTCTAAGGAATATTTAGAACACAAGCCATTTGTGTAACCTCTCTTCCCCCCTTAAATCCATGGTCTCCATGCACTTGACATGATCTACCTGTCCCAACCACCACCAGATAAATCTTCTTACCAATATCATAACATGTTATGCATCATCCAATCCATGTCCTCTAGTGGTGCCTAATAGCATACCACTAACTAGTAAATTTATTCCATGTTAAGTACATCGATCTCTGATCGACATGCTATCTCAATGTGACATGCCCTCACATGTTGCACACATATTCTCCATATTTTGGTCATCATTTACATCGTTCAGTCAGAACTATGAGCTACATGTTAGCTAATCCTATCAAATCACATCACTCCACCATGAGCTTGTGATCACAAAACACACTTGTCATAATCAAGTCGTACTATATTAACTCTCCTTGATCACATCCTCACCAAAAAGAGACAATTATCTTTGCTATCAACCAATGACGGAGCCAGAAATTCTTTTTAGCTGGGGCGAATAATATACATGACATAAACCAAAAATGCAAAAAAAAAACCCATATACTTTAAGAAGGGTACCAGACAATCGTCAATCACTAACACAATGCTTTTACTACTAGGTGAACACAATTGTTTAGACTCCGAACTCAAACGTTATTGGCTGTTAGCACAATGGGTTATCACTTACCACCTGCTAGCTGCTAGTGGCACTGGCACTTTACTACATTAGCTGAGATTTTTAGAATTGTTAGCAAAACGCATTAATTTAACTAAAAAGATAGATGCATTTATTCCTAATAGTAACTCAAATGATAGTCAATTTTTATTAAACAAAATATGGATTTATCAGTTGAGAAAATTGTCGGGTAGACCCTCACCCTCCTCATGGACCTTCTCCTTTCCTCCCTCCATACTAGGATTCGCAGCAGCAGCTCTGACCCGCAGCTCGCCAGTCGGTGATGTGTGCGCCGTGCGCGTGCAGCGGTGGGAGGCCGAAGGCGGGCAGCCAGGCGGGGGCACGGCCGAGCGAGGGCAAGGGGCCACGGGGGCCAAGCGGGCGAAAGGGCGGCGAGTGGCAGTGCTGTTGGCGCGAAATCTGGTCCGCGCTCAGTACACCAGCGAAGCCGAAACGGACTTGTGGAGCACAGAGCGAACAGACCCAACTAGCTTCGACAATCGGCATTGACAGCCACCGATAATTCCAAGCGTGCCAGTCAATTTGACCTGCAAATGACAAGAAAGAAAAATGTTGATCAGTAACACAATGCGGAACCATTAATGTATCCCGAGTGGTTCTAAATATCCGGCCCAATGAACCTTCGTATCCGGCCATCGGCTAGAAAACTGATTCCCGATCGCATGAATCGATTGCATGAGTATAATGAAACATCCGATTCCTATTTAACCGATTCAGGAATGCTGAATGAAAGCAAGTTGCATTAAATAGATCTCAATTATATATTGCCTTATACGTCAATAAATGTTTCAATCTAATCATGTTCATTAATTAGGATCGACCGGATCGTTACAGCTAACAATGTACGTGAATCAATCTTAGCATGACTAAGGCAAAAGATAACATACAAAGGAGATCGGAAAAATGTAACATGCAGCAAGCAAGCACATACAGAATTGGCTGAACAATCGATCTGACTATAATACAGGCAACATATAAACTTATAAAGTAAACGATGCCTTGACTCTTTGACTAATTTACCTAACCCATCGCTTACGTCAAGGGGACCGACCGGATCGTTAAAGCCCATGACGTAAGCTAATGATTAGATCTATTAATTAAATACTCTCAACACAAATTACTTTATTAGTTGAGTGCGACCTATATACAATCAAGATCTGAACTAACCGGCTAATGACAAACGGATCTACTCGTCTAAACATAATATTCAATTAATGTTCATTTAAGCAAGATAGATACAAAGAATTTAAGCCGATAAGAAACAGATCAAGACTGGGCAGATTGATGATGCTTAAAAATAAATAAATAAACAAACAATAATCATAAAAAACATCGGTAACTTAATGAATCTAACTAAACATGCCAATTTTAGTTAGAGCCGATGACTAACCCTCAATTTAATTCGAGCATAGCTCAGATTAAATAAGGATCGATAACTACTCGAATCTATCTAGCAGTGGGGTACGAGGCAGAATCGTACATGTCATACATGATAAACACGAGCCGATAACTTGCTTGCATCTTTGGCAATACCTACCATTGCTCCTCACAAAGCTATCTTTGGGAGTCACAAAAGCGGCCTTGCCTTTTTTGGGGGTATAGCCTAATCCCTCCTTAGAGTAACTAAATCTTTGGTTACCCAAGCACTTTAGCAAGCGGGCATCCCCACCATAGGCATTGCCTAAGGCACGGGTGAGCTTGTTGACCTCTTCCTTGAGGTTTTTGTTTTCTACCACAAGTGAGGACTTAGAGCCATCAACTTTGGGTGAAATAGGAGTGATGGAGCTGCAAGAAAGGTTAGTGACAATAATAGTAGAAGAAGGAATTGACATGTCACTAAGGATATCACATTATGAACCCATGTCACATGTCTTGATGGATGCCCTCTTCTCATTTTCGGCCACTAGAGAGGAATGAGCTTTCTCAAGCTTAGAGTGAGCCACCTTGAGGTTCTCATGGGCTTCCATTAGCCTCTCATGAGACTTCAAAAGCTCATCAAAGGATTGCTCAATGGCTATCTTGCCTTTGCGCAATTCTTTGCACTCCTTTCTCTTGGCTTTAATGTAAGTATTGGCATCATCAAGCATGGACATGAGCTCATCATATGATAGCTCCTCCTCATTACTTTCATCATCGGATTATACCTTATATGGCTTGGCCATCAAGCATGTAGATGGAGTATCGAAGAGAGATAGCTTGTTGTTGAGAGCAATGCTTGCCATAGCCTTCTTCTTGATGGTCTTACTCTCATCATCATTATCATCATCATCGGTAGAGGCATCACTATCATCCCAAGTGACACAATATGATTGCCCCTTCTTCTTCTTCTTCTTGAGAGTCACGTTCTTGTTCTTCTTCTCTTTCTTGTCCTTCTTCTTGCTCTTCTTCTTATCATCATCACTCTCATTGTCATTGTCACTATTTAGAGGACAATCAACAATGAGGTGATCCAAGCTCTTGCACTTAAAGCATCTCCTTGACTCTTGCTTGTTTTTGGAGATAAACTTCTTCTTGCCTTGACCATAGCCCTTTCTCTTCATGAAACGACCAAACTTGCGTACTAGAAGAGCCATGGCTTCATCATTTTCATCATCACTAGAGGTAGATTCTTCTTCTAGCTCAACCATCTTGGCCTTGCCTTTGCTCTTGGAGGGTGTAGCTTTGAGATCCACACTCTTTTTCTTCTTCTTCTCCTCAACCACCTCTTCATTGTTCATGTCTTGGGTGATGATCTCACCGAGGATTTGGTTGGGCTTCTTAGTGCTCAAGTCTTCTCTTGCAAGTAAGGTCTTGATAATAGCAAATCTTACGGGCAAGCACCTCAAGAACTTATGAGAGAAGTCCTTGTTCTTGATGTCCTCACCCAAGCTCTTCAAGTCATTCACTATCACTTGTAGCCGGTTAAACATCTCCGGCACACTTTCATCTTCATTCATTTTGAAAGTGCCAAACTTCTCTCTCAACATGTATACCTTGGCTTTCTTGACCTCTTGTGTGCCCTCATATGTCTCCTCCAACCGCTTCCAAATGTCATGAGCCAAATCAAGATCCTTGACTTGCTGAAACACATGAGACTCAAGAGCGGTGTAGAGTGCATTGATTGCATGGGCATTGCACTCCATCTTTCTTTTGTCAACATCGGTGGAAGCTTGAGCATTCTCATACTCAATTTTTGTCTTCGTCACCTTCCACACATCGATATGGATGGTCATGAAATGCACTATCATCTTCCTCTTCCAATGATCATAGCGTGTGCCATCAAACTTCGGCGGCTTCCCCAACACATTGATTTGAGCCATTTTTCACTACAAGGATGTTAAGCCTCAAACGATGGTAACCTCGGCTCCGATACCACTTGAAAGGACCGTATAGGATAGAGGGGGGGGGGTGAATAGCCGATTAAAAATTCTAGCAAAATACTAGACCACAAGTTAGTTGATAAGCAAGCGAGACAAAGCGCTAGCTCTAGACTATTCTATGCAAGCCATCTATCAAGATATGCTACTCACAAATATAAGCACTTAATACGCAAGAAACCAACTCCCCCGAACCTAAGGAGATGGCACCTAAACAAGTATTAAGTGCAAGGTAGAGAGATCAAAAGGATTATACCGATGGGCTTGATTGAAGTGAAGTCCGTACGCCGTGAAGACCAATCACCGGGATATATCCAATATGAAAACCAAATGATCAAACCCAATAGAATACAAGAAAGCCAATAGTCCACTCGATGGTGGAGAAGACAAGGAACACTCGATTTTTTACCGAGGTTCACGTGATCGCCGTCACGCTACTCCTCGTTGTGGCACCGGTCTTCCTTGGTGGATTATGAGCTAGGCTTCACACGCCAATCCCTCGCCGGGAGCCGCGCACCAACACAAGAGAAGTGGCTATCAACCACGAGCAATCCACTAGAGTTGGTTTTGGCACTCCGCCGAGGATAACCACAAAATCTCTCACAATCAGTCACCTCGGTGTGGGCTTGAACAATCTCCAACCAACCTCACACCGGAATCGCCTCCAAGCCGCTAGGGACACGGCAATGCCCTAAAAGAATAAGAACTCAGCCTTGGCTTGCTCTCAAGTGCTCTAGAATGCAATTCACTAAGCAATGATGCACTTGAGGATCTCTCAACTGACAAAGATGATCAAAGATGAACAAGTGAGTGGGTAGGAGGGTTAGGATGCTCGCAAAGAGTATGCAAATGATTCAAGTATGCAAGAGTTGTCACCAAGTGACCAGAGAAGGAGTATAAATACCCCTAAGTGCAATCCTAGCCGTTACCCACTGAAAAACAGCCGTTAACACGCTTTTCGGGGCGTCAGACCGACCGTCGAACTGAGTCCATCGGACTAATCCTTCGCGTCCGATGCTCGGATGGCTGCCACGTGTCAACTCTCATCCATCCTCAGCTGCTGGATCGCAACGGCTACTTCTCGCGCTCAACTGCGGACCGTCGGACTGGGGGCACTGGACTAAAGTGCTCCGTCCGACGCCCTGTTCCCAGTACAATACGCGCGTACCATCGGACGTTCGCGGAGGGGTCGTCGGACTAACGAACTCGAGAGCCCGACGCTTCCAGAGAGGTTTGAAACCGAGAAAACTGTGTTGGACGGAGTCCGACGCTCGGCGTCGGACTAAGCTTCAGCGTCCGACGCTCTCAGATTGCACCACGCGTCACACCTCGCTGCTCGGCACCCTCGGGCTGGAGTGGGCAATGGTCCGACGCTCGTTTACTGAGCGTCCGACGCTCGTCATTGGCCAGAACTAGGGTTAGACGTCTGACTCTACTCAATGGTCCGACGCTGCCCCTCTGCACAGTCCGACGCTCATTTCTCAGCGTTTTTCAAGTTAATTTCTCACCCCTTGCTTCTATGTGCTAACACTCAAGGTTTTCAACACTTGTGCACAGTGTGTTAGCATTTTGCAAATATTTTTCAAGGGTTTTCAAAGATGTTCTCTAGGTTGGTTGGATCAATGCACATGAGATGCAACCTAGAGCACTTGAAAGTAATCCAACACTCGTTCTCCCCTTAATAGTCGGCTATCTATCCTAAATGTGAACACACCCACTAGGTGTCTTGTTCACCAAAAGGAAAACCTATTTGGATTATACCTTTGCCTTCTCACTTGATCACCTTTGCTCCTTCCATGATTAAGCCTTCCTTTAGTCATCACCATTTTCCTTTAGGCTTCACACCATGGATTGACCAACCTAAAACCTTGCCATCACTAGCAATCTAGATTAGTCTTTAGGATGTCATTAATTATCAAAACCAAACTAGGGCTTTCAATGGGTAAAATTGACCAATAACTACCATCAACAAGTTCCCTCAAGCTTACCCTTTACTAGTCCCTTAGCAAAGCCAAACTTAACAATAGATGTGGCCACCTCTTTGGAAATTCCCATGTGTTCAAACAAAAATTACCCAAGGATTAGAGTGAACCATTCTGACTTTCAAACTTACCTTTATTACCTTTAACAATGAAGCTTGTAGCCTTTCTCTAGAGTCTTGGGCAATTGAAGGATAGAATGTTTAAGTCAAGCACTATCGCTCAAGCTCTTTTGCTCAACTCTTACCCTGGAGTTTTTGGAAGTTTTCAAAATAAAGCTCCGAGATTCCTTTTTATGACTCTCTCAAGTCTCTCAATATATGGTATTTGTGGATCCTCACCAAGGCAATAGTGATGTGTGCCTTCTCTCTCTCACCCTATAACTAATAGCTTATGTGGATTTCATGGGTAAGAAGACAGCTCATACATACTTGCAATGCATATATTGTAAAGTCAAACAATGGATCCAGAAAAACAAGTCATACAATCAAATCAAGATGTGCATGTGTGTGGATATGTGGTGGTAGGTGGATATATGGTGGCTAACTTAATTCTACTTTTGCTCCTTGAAAACATTTCTCTCTCTTTTTCAAACACTGGGGATTTGTGTTGCAGGACAACATTGGCTATCTTTCTTCTTTTTTTCTCTTCTTTTTTTCAGGCGGGCATCGGAGTACCCATTATTTTAATAATTCGGACACTTGTCCATTTTTACCTCTCAGGCAGGCATCTTTGTACCCATTGTTTTCTCTCATCTCACACTTTTGCATAGCCACATACCTCTTCTCTGCAACAACACTTCCCTCTCTTTTTTTCTTTTGAGACATAGTAACAAGAACTTGGAGCATTTATTTTGGGGATAACCTATGGGATATTTTTGGTGTTTACTCCCAGTGTAGGAGTAGAACAGGTGGATATAAATGGAAGGCATGTTTTTGCGTACCCTAGTGCAAGAGCAGCAGGTGTATGTGGCGTGTAGTGATCTTAATTTTGAAAGCATGACAAGTTTCTAAGGTATCAACAAAGCTTGACAACACTCAATACAAAGCAAGCATCATGTAAATATGTGGGTTTTTCTATTCTAGGATGTATGGCTGTGGTGGGAATTTAAGCTCTATCATACAGAAACTCATCATGTTGTTTTAAGGATTTTCAAAAATAAATCTCCAGGACTCAAGTATCACTAGGGACAAGATAAATAGTAGCTCAAACTTTCCATATCATATCCCTCAATCACCTAGACTTAGATTAAGCATTTGCTACCCACAAGTTTCAGGTTCAAAGTAAATCTTCATGTCAAAACAGTTGTATCTAAAACTTGGGATAATTCACGGTTGAACACTAGGTAACAAAAAGGGATTCTAGTGAATGTCTAATTATCTACTCCATGCACGATTTCCATCTATATGAGCTCATTTTATCTATCAAAATTCTCTATAAGCATTCTCTTTTATTCAAACCTAAGCAAACCTAAACAAGCTAAACAAATCTTTATTTGGTTTTCGAATTTTATTTCACTAGCTAACACACTCGAAAAGCAATATAGTACAGTTATAGGATGGGAAGCTTATACTTAACTGGTTTGAGTGAAGGATGCTCTCTCCCAAGCTAAATGATGATGTGGTCGTGATGTTGAAGTTGAGTGATCCTTCTTAGAACAGGTGTGCCAGTGGCTTGTAGGCACTGGGTTGGACTAGTTCTTAATCATCTGCAAAACTTAATTGCCAACAAGAATACCAATTCTCATGGAGGGGGTTAGGATAATACCGCTCCATGGTTAGTGGCAAAATTTTCAGCAGAAAGCTCCCTTACTGAGTGGACCTTCATGTGCCCACATATTTTTGGATTTTTGATACAAGGTGTGGACCTTCATGTGCCCACATTTTTTTGGTTTGTTTTTATATTTATGAATGCAAAAAGTAGATATGATGCAATACCTATTCTATATGCATGCAAACTATTTTTGCGCCACCACAGTGAATAGTCTTGTGAGCTATGCCGCAAGATTAGTCATATGGGGCTTAATTTTTTATTATTCAATGCGATGCAACAAATATTTTTCTTTTTCTATGCAAATGTAGCAAAGTATATGCAAACACTTATACTAAAAGGGAAATTATGCAATGCTGAAAAAGAAAATATGGATAACTACCAAGTTTACCTTTTGGCAAAGGCTCGATGATTTAGAGTCCTCCGAACATGACTTCTTGTCTTGTTTGGTGCATCATCGGGTTATGATGGTAACCCTAGTTGTACCTCAAGTGATGATGAGTTGGAAGGTGACTCCTTCCTCCATTCCTTTCTGGTTGACGAAGTTGATGTTGACGCTGAGGTTAGAGTTTCATCCTTCATAGTCTCTTCTTTCTCACTCTTCTTCTCTTCTGATGTAGGAGTCTCATCACTCAATCCTTGGGTGGCTAGTTCTTCTGGCATTAGGACGAATGACATCTCCTCCTTGATCTTAAAATGTTACCTTCATTATTGGAGCGTGATGGCACCGTAACACCTTGAAGAAGCTTTTCTTGCTCGGTTAGTTGTAAATCTTGTCCATGAGCTTGACTCCTATATTGCACTCCTCCTTTCTCATCCTTTTGTCATGCCATCATTCTCTTCTTCTTTATACCTTTTGCTCCTCTCATTTGTTCACTCCTAAACGATTGAGGCTTGAGAGGAGGAAAGGCGTTGTTGGATCATTTTTAGAGGAGTCAGTCTTCCTTCCTTGTGCTTCAACCGATCGGCAAGGGCGAGTGGAGCCACTTCTACGAAATGTTGCATTGATCATCTTAAGCGAGAAGTTCTCCTCCTAAACTTGGTTCTTTCTCTCCTTTTTCTGCACCCTTATGTTGCGATGGTTACTGGGGAGAGAGCTCCCTCGAATCTTGTCTTATTAATGAGGGAAAAGTGAATCTCCCCTAAGCTTGCTCTTTTAAGTGCCCTTGCATCACCATGGTTGTAATACCCCGGGTATTACGGCTAATTAATTATGCCATGTCATCATATTTATTATTAAGCATCTGCATATGAGTGTGATTAGGGTCTTTAGAGTGGCTTATTCATGAATGTTATGGATGTTACAATTAAATCCCTGATTTGGTAATTAAAAACAAATCAAAAGAAAGATTTGAATTTAAGCCCTAATTGGACCCAAAACCCTAAATCAAAATATACTTGGAATCTAGTGATGATGTCTTAATAAAAGTTGTAGATCTTTTAAAATGGAACAACTCTTATTTTGGCTATTTTTGAAGTCCCTTAATAGAAATTTAAATTAAACCCTAATTACTACCTTGAAATTCAAAATTGAAATGCTAATTTGAAAAATATCAAGAATCTGACCGAACTTTTTTAATGAAAGTTGTGAAGCTCCACAAATAGAATAACTTTTATTTTTGAAGATTTTGAAGTTATTGAGAAAAATCCAGGGAATTTGATAGGATTAGAAATGAATTTCAAATAGTGAATTTACCCCCTTTTTAATATTTTTAAAATTATTCAAAATCTGAACATGGTCCCAAAATCAAAGTTGTTCAGAATTTGGAACACTACAACTTTGGTGTTTACACTTTTCAAGTTGGTGCACAAAATCTTGTGGGATTGATCAAAACCGATTGGAGAGCAATCCAACAGCTACAGTAACCTGCCTCCTCTTCTCTGTTCGCGCACAGGGCCGGCAGCCGCCCGCGCTGAGCGCGCGGCACCGCCCGTGCCGGCCGGCCGTGTGCCCCTCCTCGACACAGCCGAGCTAGTAGGGGACCCTGCGCTGCCCTGGATCACCCCTGTCTCCTCTCTCCTCGGCCATATAATGGCGACCGGTCGCTCCTCTGTCCCCCTCTCCATTCCAGCCGCCGTCGTGCTCACCTCGGGTCCCCGTCCAAATTAGCCGTTTCCACTCCACCATATCCAAATTGCTCCCACATCTAGCCTCCCCATTTCCCCATGAACCGTTGGCCTCATCTTGCGTAGACGTTCGTGCTCCGAAGGCCCCAGAACACTTGTCGCCGTCCTCGCGGCCGGTCGGAGTGCCGCCGTAGCCTTTCCCCTCTCGACGAGCTTGCTGCAGTGAGCCTCTCCTCCCTAGGTCTAGCGTTCTGGGCTCTCTGTTTCATGGTGATGCTTATGCGTGCGATGGTTCCTCATCTGGTGCCCTAGGTTTACCGGAACAGGGAGGGTGTCGACGGGAAGCGCCGCCGCAGGACTGCTCGACGTCAAGCCCGTCACTCGGCACCACCTTCGTCCCAACCATCTACCCATCTAGGGTCGCGGTGAGCTCCTGGTTCTTCCTAAGCCCTTTCCTTGGACTCTACCGGCCCATCGAGGCCGGTACCCACCGCGCCGCCGTCACCGAGCCGCCGTGGTCGCGGCCGGGTGCGCTCCAAACCCTAAAACCGCGTAGCCCAATAGGTCGTCATGTTCGCAGGAACCTCCGGAGCACGATGGTGCTCTCGGTTTGGTCAGCCGGCTCGCCGATGGCGAGCTAGGGCCGGTCAAACGCCGACGGCCGTCGGTCAGCGGCTGTGTAAGTGGCGAGGGGCCTCGGGTTAGAAGAAACGAAAGTTCAGGGGGTTATTTGCAAAGGCACAGACTCAGGTGAATAGTGACCTTTGGACTGCGGGTTGATTTCTGCGTTGTCCAAGGGGTTTCTGGCAAAATGGCCAGGGCATCGCGCGGGCAGGCCAAGTTGGGCCGGCCTGTTCGCTCGTGGGCCGCCCCGGGTTAAATTCCTTTTTCATTTTCTCGGGCGATTTTAAAAAGGCTTTTCCATTTTAATTTTAGATGAATAGTACTGATATTTGTTATTTTCATAGGAATATTTCTGTTAGGTTAAAAATCATGAAAATAATTATGGGTGCTCTCTGGAACATGTAGTATTTTATAAAAATATTAAATATAAGATTTGGAAATTTTCTATAGGAACTAAAAAACAGCATATTAATTAATAAATGCAACTTTGGGCAATTTTAATAAATTCTAGATTTATCCAAAAATTATGAAAATTTATGTGGCACTGATTTAGGGTAGAACCTATCTGTTGGGTAAGTTTGGGCTCAATTGGAAACTGTTAGGATACTTGTTAATTAAATATGGGGTTTATGGGATAATAGAATTAATTTAAACAAATAATCCCTGTTGTTTGGTGTGATTTTGGATTGATTGGGTTCGTGGATCTTTCACCATAGTGATCCTTGACAAAAGTAATGAAATCACTTGTTGGTTGTAGTAAAGCTGTGCAGCGGCTTTCTATGACCGTTAAAATGGTCAATAAAACAAAAGTATGAAAACACTGTTTTACTTTCCGTAAAACGTTTACAACTTTACCGTGAAGGAAAGTTGTACTCAAGGTCTAAATGGTTTACTTTTGAGCATTTCATTCATTGTCCTCCTACCATGCTAAGCATACATCATTGCATACGTGTAGTGCCCATCGCCGAGGAAGTCCTAGTCGAGGCCACTGCCGAGGAGGTCACTCCGGAAGTCGTCCAGGGATTAGACATCTGTGGGACCGAGCCCGACTTGACGCTGTACGCAATTTAAGGCAAGCCCCAGTGCATTCAGCCCCGCCTTGTGTTTTATAAAATATTTATAACTTGAGTCTATTATTGCATTAGGTTGTTAGGAGTTGTTTGTCACCTATATTGATACATTACCTGCCTTGATACATAATATCCCGGAACTGTTTAAAAATAAAAATATACAAAAATGCTTAGCCCTGTTTAATCAATTTAGATTTGCATAAAAAGGCTATTTTTGACCTATGTGAATGTGATAACTATGAATCATGAGAAAGGAAAAAGGGACAGGAGTCCATTCGGGGATTGTGTACTTGGGTAGCAGCCCCAATGCACCGTAACCGTCGGAAAGGGGTTTTTCGTTCGTTGGTTGTGAATTTGGGTTAGAGTCCCAATGCTTGACCATCGGCGGGAAAGGGGTTTGAAAACCGTTGGGACAATTGTATTTGGGTTAGAGTCCCAATGCAATGTCACCGGCGGAAAAGAATTAGAGACCGTTCATTGTAGGCCTGCTGTGATCGAGACTTTGCAACTAGACACATACTACGGAAAGCTCTGACTCCGGTGGCTCTACTACTTGGACCGACAACCACGCACTGGGAGTGGAGAGATGGCGAGAGCAGCGTGTACCCTCGTGGTCGGCGTGCCTGGAGAGGAGAGGAGTACTGTGTTCTCGGGTGGCGCAGGACCGGTTCAGGGGTAGAAAAGCCGTGGTAGCCGGAGTTGGTTTATGTAAGCTTAAGTGCTACATATGCAGTGTGGATAGGGATCCCCAGCTGGCTACTAATCGATTCGAATCGTCGTTGCTCCTCGGATATGGAGACTTGATCCTTTGACCTACAATTGAAAAGTGGTTCGAAACTAGGTGTTTTTGAGAATAATTAAGAATTTGAAAGTATGGTGATATATGAGAATGAATTTAGAATTATGGATTATGATTAAAATAAGATTGAGAAAATATTGAAATAGAATAGTAATGCTTTTTTGCAAAACTCTTTGACTCTTCCTCAAGCCTTACCTTGACTTCCCCCAGCCTGCATTCCTGAGTCTCATTCCTTTTTCTTAGTCGGGTAAGTCTTGCGGAGTACCCCAGTACTCAGAGTTTGTTAACCCCATGTTGCAGGGATACAGCAGTCGAAGGTTTGTCTCGCCCCCTGCTGTGTGACAGTGGTACAGGAGGGAAGTGAGGAGGAGTAAGGTTGAACCCATGGGCAGGGTTCTTATCATTAAATACTTAATTATGTTGAATCGTCATTCCACTGCTACTTATTTTATTTATGGTCTGTAATATTTGCACTTTAATCATAATTGGACAAATGGTTTATAATCTAAGTACCTTATAATCTTTCCGCGCTTTTACCCTGATGTAATTTGTTATGAAATGTTGTAATCCTGTAATGGCCTCGCAATGGGATCCTGTCGGAGGAAATCGGGCGCTAATGTAGCCCGGCAGGACCTTCTAGATCATTTGGGACACGGGCCCGGCTGTCAGAGGTCATTAGTGACAATGACAGGTGCCTGTGGGCCATGTGATTTAGGCGGTTCTGTCACAATGGTGTCTGCTTGAATTTCACAAGGACCTTACTTCATGCCACCTTATGTCTTGATGAAATTCTACTCAACACTTGTTGCACCTTCTTGGATAGCTTCTTGAGTTTGTCTTGATCTGAATTACTTGTCAGAAAGGGCTTCTTTGTGCTTGAGCAGGAGCTCTCATTCTTTTGCACTATCTCAACCAGGAGATGTTGATGTTGATAGTAACATGCTTCTTCATTGACTCTTGGTTGATGGGTTGATGATCATTAGAGATGCATACTCTAGTACGGCTTTGATTGTCCTTGTTTGTGTGAGTGCTTCATCTCCAATGACTTAGGGATGTCATCCTGCGACCATAGTTGTTCATGGTTTCACAGGACACCACCGACAGACCACCATGGCAAATGAGGTGTGGGAGATGCACACTATGATGTGGCGGCAT
This sequence comes from Eremochloa ophiuroides, assembly GCA_038502445.1. Taxonomy (NCBI): domain Eukaryota; kingdom Viridiplantae; phylum Streptophyta; class Magnoliopsida; order Poales; family Poaceae; genus Eremochloa; species Eremochloa ophiuroides. The sequence goes on from JAHLJS010000314.1 coordinate 103,029, forward strand.
CTCATCATCCTGGTCTGTGCCATCGGTGTATGAGTTGCTATCTTCGAAGATGATGAGAGCAGGCTTTTGTTTGGCGATGCGGTAGAAATTCCATCCTGCTTGCGATCATCATCCTAGCTTAAGCCTTGGGAACACTCAATGTTAGGCTGTCTTTGACGATGCTCATGATCCATCAAGTTCATCCACTTCTTGTAGTGGTACCTTGGTTTTCAGCTGGTTGATCCCAAATCATTGACAGGAATAGCTTATATGCAAAGTATTAGTGGACACATACCCGAAGGATTGCAACAAATTTGAAATATGGGTTATTGTCCACAGTTTTTATCTATGCTAACAAAAGATGATTAAAAGATGATTTTAGCATAGATTTCTTTTTGTCATTTTTATTATTTGTTTGCTACATACTAATATGGTTCAAGGCAAATGTAACTTGTAGCAAAAGACAAAGTGAATAAACTTTGATACTTACAGTTCTTTCCTCGATGAAGGATGAGCCGATGTGTCTTCTTCATGCAAAGTTGTTGGAGTTCATCACATGCCTTGATTCATCTCTTATTTGAGATCGTCTCAGGACTTTCCCAGATTGAATTTGAAAGTTCTCTGCAGGGGTTAGTCCAACAAAACATCCAATGTCTATGGTAACCATTTTTAGTTCAATACCCAAACCAGACTCCATGTCTAATTTGACTAAGGAAGGCTATTTAACCTAAGCACCACGCTTAATTTAAAAGCCTATAGAAGTATGTCGAGTACTTCCAAACCAAAACTTGCTAACATAGAAAAAATGAAGTATGAAGGCATTATAGAGATTTACACAAAAACAGAGATGAAAGAGTATGATCATAGTAAGGAATATATTTATTTTTATTTTAATTTTTTAAATGCAAGTGGTATGGATGTATGCAAGAACTAAACATGCTATGGATTTGATATGAGAAACATAAAGTGGAGTGGATGCATGGATTATTCAAAGTAAATGGGATGCAAGATATTAAAAGATTACTACTAAAGTTTAAAGTCCATGAGCAAGACTTTCTCACCTTTCTTGATCATACTTTCCATGAGATGTACCGTAGCTTCTATGTTCGTCACTTGAGATGTTATTTGAATTGTTGTGATGATGTTCTTTTCTCCAATCTACACAGGGTTAGACTGAAATACATATATATGTGCAAACCTGTGAGATGCCAGGGTTCCATTGTTGATGAATCTTGAATGTTTAGACACCCTGGAGTTCTTCAACGCTTCTTCTCGTCTTGTGGAACTTGCCGGAAGGTTGAAACAGCCTTTGTTGTCCTGTCTTATTCCACAACTCAACAGAACAGGGGTATTCCTACTAAATCTAGTGGTACACTAAATTAATAGACATTAAGATCACTATTAAAATCTTTATGCTAATTGCTTCCCCGGCAACGGCGCCAAAAAGCTTGTTGGTATTTATTAAGTGCAAATAGAATATGAAAGATTCCGCAAACGCACAGAATACCATTGTAGCTTTTACCCGGGAGTATTCCAGATTATCGTTATTTATATTTTACCACAGGGAAGCAACGGTTAAAGAATCTGATAGTTACCATCATGCATCTACTAACTTAGTACACCAGCTAGACTATAGTAGGGGTAAGTGATAATTGATAGGAGTTATGCATAGTAATCACTTGTAAGATAAATGAGTAGGCTAGCTAAGTTGAGAGGACAACGGGAGAGTTCAAGGTTCCTAAATACTTCTCTATTACTTGGGTTCTAAGATAACTGAAGGATAATTAGGTGAAGCAATCACACAATAGCACTTTGGAGCAATAGTACCTTTCCGATTCTCGAATAGAATGGGAAGGGGTAATCGGGAGAAGGCTGCCAAAAAACTCTATGAACACTAACCCTAACGTGGTGGATTACGAAGGCCTGTCAGAGTTGTCACCTCTAAGGCTACCACAACTAACCGTCGGATTAGGCGCAATCTCAGGTAACAAACAGTCTAGACGCCATGTCTACACTATCGATTACTACCCTAGTCAAACGTTATAATTAGAGCACTCAATATGAATGGAGATCCCATGCCAAAGTATAACAACTATACTATGCATATAAGTAAATAGAGACGATAAATATATAAAAGCATAAGTCTTACAGAGATAAGATACAAGTCATACCAAACCTCAGAAGACTCCTCCAGAACCTGAGCATGGCTCCGCTCTCCCTAACTCTCAAGTAGAACTAATCTAATACATTCGAGAGAGGTTATCCTTCAATGAGACACCTCTCCATCCAAGCGCTAACTAGAGAATATAAATTATAATAATGAAAGGGATAGTTCCTAGGGGGTCCCTGGGGCTCTATATATAGGGGGTGGCCTCCCCTCCTCCACCTTGAGCAAGTGATGTGGTACTAAACCAATTTTAAGGATAAAATTGAATGCATAATCTTATGTGCGCCCAAGGATCAGTCACACAAATAAACCGACAAATAAAAGGTAATATTAAAAGACAATACTTAAATACATGACGTAATAATAATTAGAATATAACCTTAAGTAGCAAGCAGCGGAAGTACACTCCGATCTTCAGGTGTAGACACCAATTCCACAGGGACACAGCTGACTGGTTGACCACAAGCCTAACTGTTGTTGATATAGCAAGAGTGAGCACATATCGTACTCAGCAAACATAACATGGGGTCTATGAGGCTCAAAAAGGATAGACACGAGTTTACAACAGTTTGCTTTTAGTGAGTCAAAGGTTTAACATTTATTTAGCAATAAGTTATGCTTATCCCATTAACCCACATATTCATCATCATTGAAATATTCTCATCCAAGTCCATCATAGCCCATCATCATCTCAGTCCATGTGTCTTGTCTTCCCCTAAGTATCCAATATTCTGTGAGTTTTTCGGGCCGCTCGTGACCGCGAGCACGGCTGATATACCAGTTTTACAGTCTGCAGAGGTTGTGCACTTTCACCATGAGTCGTGATTCCCAAGTGTTGGGGTTTGCAAGGCCCACACTACACTACCAAGGTGCATAATAGGGTCTCACTATGAAGTCTTTCAAAAGACTCCCCCTAACAAGTTAGTAGCCACCAAGTATAAGCAGCTAGGCAAATGGAGGCCCTCTAACAAAGTGGTACAGTACATGCAGCATATACACACTTTGTGAGACAAGAAGCCATTCAGCAACCGAGGCTTTCCTTGAGCGCCTTTCGGTAACCACTAACAAGCTAGAAAAATGTCCCCGTACTTGACTAAAACCAGAGCCATGTAGCTCTCATGGTTGCACTGTAAGGCCCAGCTTTTCCTAACAGATTAGTCCTTAGGGAGGGAAATCTAGAGCATCACAAAAACTATGCTCTAGCCCACTGAGTCCATGTTGCTAAAATCAAGTTTTATATTTCATTCCATATATCCATTAGTCAATATTCAGTCATAATTATTTAGTTCAAGTACTAGCAAGATACTACCCATATGCATAAAATCCCCATGGGTACAAGGTATAAGGTAAACAATTACTAGGGTATCCTTACGGGTAACAAAATTAGACACATGCAACATGAATTAAAATGATATTATGGTGAATAGGTAACAAAGAAGATCCCATGCTATACTTGCCTTAGACTTGAGATCCTTTTCTCTGATCCAAAACCTTCAATGAATTGATTCTTGATCACCACGTAAATCTCACCGACTGGACACGATCATAATGCACCACTCAAGCATCCAACACATACATGCATAGTATACAAGTATAACATTCTATTAGAACAATACACCATTCAGTAAAAATATAAGTTGAAAAGGTTATAAAATGAATATACGTGTTGCTACGAGCACACAGACGCGAAGATCAAACTAATCAGAGCTATGGTCGGAAAGATGGAACTACCGGAGGATTTGCTTTTATTTATAGAGAAAGTGATTAATAGATTATCAAAATAAATTTTAATTTACATGCTCTAAACATGTTAAACAACCTCGTTAATGTGTATTTTACGTGAATAGGAATCCAACGCAAGTTGAACGGACTAATTCGGAGTTAAAATGAATAAGTTATGAATTAAAAAGGATTTTACTTTATAGAAATAATAGATTAAATATAATCTTGAATTTTAAAAGTTTGTAATATATGAAATAGTGGTACCATCAGATAGACCTTTAAATTATGAATCTAACGCAATTTAATTCATTCGAATCGGAACTAAAACGTGAAAAATATGGTCAAAACAATCTCAGTGGCAATCGTGTAAATATCGGAAAACATATTTTTGAATCTATTTGAGAAAATACGTTTTCGGAATAGAAAAGCGTATTCAACCGAATGCGCCAAGGGCCGCGGGTTTAGGCTTTAAAAAGCACAGGAGCTCTTCTAGAAAATGGCCGGCGAAAGGGTATAGACGAATCTGATCCGTCGGATCTAAAACGGACGGCCCCGATTAAAAAATGGGAGGGGTGAGGAGCTCTGCTCGCCGGAGGACGGCGGCCGGCGGCGGCGCTCTCACCGGAGAGGGCGGTTCTAGGGCTAAGGTGGCTCGTTTGGAGTGGGAAAAGGATCTGGAGAAAGAGAACCTCGAGGCGAACTTGTCTAGGGCTTCAATTCGGGCGGTGGAGGTTCGGGTAGGGTGCAGTAAGGGCTATGGCGGATTAATGGCGGCGGCGAAGTCACGGGTGCGGCTGCAGTGCACGAAACAGAGGAAAAATAGGTCGGAAAGGTTTAGTACCTTGTTGCGAAGCTTGGAGAATGACCAATTTTGACGAGGGCTGGCTCCAATCTCGACATTGACAGCGGCAGGCGGACGGCTATGGCGGCGCGAGGCGTAGCGGCTGCTCTGGTGGCATGCAATTGGAGGCGGCGGCTGCGGCTAAGGCTCGGAAGGGGAACGGCAGAGGTGCGGAACGGCTTATGTAGTCCCGAGCAGAGAGGTTGGACTCGCCTAGGAAGTAGGAGATCGCAACGGGGACGGGCAGCGACGAACTCGCCGGTTCGTTCTACGTCAGGCTTGCTCGAGCAGCAGAGGGGATTGGAGGGGAGGCGCCGACCGGTGGGGCCTGCGAGTCGGTGGCACAGAGCGCTGGGGTCAGGCTGGCAGTCACTGCAGGGGAATCCCCCGCGCGCACGCGCTCGGCCGCGGCGGCGGTTCTGTTTCGACGCCCAGGGAAGGAAGCAGGGGAGGAGGAGAGGGGAGGCTGACGCGTGGGCCCAACTTGCGGCCGCAGAGAGGAGAGGGGGCACTGCGCTGCTGCGGCTGGCTTGCTGGCTAGCTGGGCCTCGGCCCAAGACAGAGGGGAAGGGGGCACCAGGCCGAGAGGGAAGAGAGATGGGCCCTCGGGCCAGACCAGAGAGGGAGGGGTTTTGCTATTTCCCTTTTCCATTTTTTCCTATTTCTCTTCTATTTCCAAATTAGATTTTCTAAAGGATCTTAAATGTAGGTTTTGAATGTTTGAAAGAAGTGCAAATAATCTCCAAACCATACAAAGAAGAAATGCTTCAGCATGAATGCAACATACATGTGTGAACCCTAGGTTTGCTTTTATTTTTTCCAAAAAATATTATTTTCCAACATTGGATAATCAATAATAACATAATTAAATTGATTTCCCCTATTTCAAATTGATGCAATTTTTTGGGTGTTACAATTCTACCCACCTTAAAATGAATCTCGTCCTCGAGATTCAGAAGATGGTGATCAAAGAGATGTGAATACTCTGACTATAGATCTTCTTTACTTGACCAAGTAGCCTCATCCACTTAGCGCCACTCCGCTATTTCTTGCATACCTTCATAACTCTGATCCAAGCAACTTGCTCACTATTTCCAATATATTCCTTTAATCAGATGTTGTACCTATCATTGTGACCTCTCAGATGATATTTCTTTAACTTCCATCATTTCACCTGACTTAGTCCTCACAAGCACAACTTTGCTCGTGCATTGGATTACCGCATGATGTGCCGTTAGCCAATCTATTCCCAATATCACATCAATGCTTGAGGAATTCAGGATCAAAAGGTTCACTCAAAAGTCTAGTCTACTTAAATTAAGTTTGACCTTGGGGCAACGCAACGTTGCTTTCCTTTCTCCTCCAGGTGACTTAACTAGCACGACCTTCTTCGCAGATTGCTTAGTCAATGGAATTCTCTTCTCAAAATCGGCAGAGATAAAGGAATGTGAAGCTCCATAATAAAACAAAACTGACGCAGGGTTGGAGTCGACTAAGAATGTGCCAATCACGACATCTGAGGCTTTTTGTGCGGTTTCTATAGTCACATGGTTGACTTTACCCAGAACATAGTTCTTTTGCTCCTTGTTTCTATGACGAGGTTCTTGCATGTGTTTCAGTGGACACTTAACCACGTAGTGACCAAGTTCACCACAAGTGTAACATTCTTCACCTGTTGAGGGAGTGTTGGACACACCATCTTGCATAAGCATTTCATTTGGTTGTACTTGGAGTAGTGTCTGATCCACAACCTGATGCTCTTGCACGTACTGATGGAGTTCCTCAGGAGGATCAACATTCCACTGACTAGTTGATTCCTGGTACCATTGCTGGCTTTCAGACGTATGAGTGCAGCGGGGGTAGATGTCCTTATCTATAGATTGGTTCTTCATTCTCCTTTTCTTTTCTTCCATTTCCATATGCTTGTTCTCAATCACAATTGCTTTATCCACCAAGGTTTGGAAGTTAGGATACTCGACTGTCATCAACTGCAGTTGAAGTTCATCATTCAGTCCTTCCAAAAAGCAACTTTGTTTCTTAGCATCACTATCCACCTCTCCTAGAGCATAGCGTGACAGCTAAGTGAATCAATCACGATACTCACACACTGACATAGATCCTTGCTTCAAGTTGAGGAACTCTTTCTTCTTAATTTTCACCGTTCCCGCGGGAACATGGTAGGAGATAAAAGCTTCCCTGAACTTATCCCAGCTAATTTTCGTCACTTCTTGTTGCTCAATCTGCAATGATTCCCACCAGTCTAAGGCAGCTCCCTGAAGTTGTCCAGAGGCATAAAGTACTTTCTCTTGGTCATTACACTGAGCTATGTTAAGTTGTCGCTCTACAGCTCTAAGCCAGTCATCGGCTTCTAGTGGATCACATGCATGAGAGAATGTCGATGGATGTCCCTTCATAAACTCACCACGCTTGTCAATAGGTTGTGCTTGGTGCTGGTTGTTGAGTGTGCATTGAACAAGAGTCTGCAATAGCTGCGTCTGTGTCATCAAAACTTGCTTTATAGTTGGTGGTTTTGGTGGTGGTGGATTGAGACTGACAACACTCCTTCTGGTTGCACGTGATGCACTTCTTCTGGTAGCCACCATCTGTTTCCAATAGGTATGAATTAGGACATAGCACTCTCAACCATAGCTTCTATAGATGACAAGAGATGATTGATAGCAAGATAGATCAAAGTAGATCCAACCAATGTATGAGATTTTATCTTGTAATTAATTTGCCATGGCTACCCCCCTTAAAATGAATCAACTAGGGAGCACCAAAGAGTAGTTTGCATCTTGTTCCAGTTGATTTAATTATCATTATGTCCTTCTCACATCCCAACAAGACTCATGTGCATAAGCAAGATTATTTAATCTGGAATTCTCCGCGTGATGAAAAATAGCAGTGTAGTAAAATAGCTATAATTCTCATTCTGTTAATCCAATGAAGTTGCATCTTATACTGTGGGAAAAATAAGTAAATCCTCTACAACCTTTATGTAGAACACTTGCTCAAGTTCTGCAGTTATGGTGGTCGAAAATAGTATAGAACATAAACTGCTCCAGATTCCAGACAGCACAGTTGCATTGTCTTGTGATTTTTATATCTCCTAAACGAAAATAGATATGAAGGTCATTCTTATGCTCACAGAAAGATCCTGAAGTCTAGTTGTGTCCAGAATTTTTCTATGATTTTTGATCTTCCAAAAATGAAGGTACATGCTGATAAGGACATGCTGTTTCGACAAGGCAGAACAGAGAAACAAGAGAGAGAAAACCTCAACTATTATTCCATAAATCCTTAAACCTTAGGCCTATAAACTAAATGAAATTATGGAAAACTCCACAAAATCATTGCACACATTACAAAGATCCAACTCAAACATAATCACCAATTTAATAAAACAAGCACTCCAATATTCATAAGGCACATAGACTTGACAAGTCTCAACTTTCGCTACTAGCGTTTTTATTACATAGGGTACACAAACTCCTATCTCTTAAACACGGTGCGGTTGCATGGGCATCTCGGATGGATCTTCTAGTGTTGGGGTGAACATTCTTCACTTCTTCATTCTCATCAAGGGCTTCCTTCATACGGTGCATTACAGACACTTGCTAGAGGTAATCCTGCGATGACGTAATCCTGCGGTGACTTGACTGTTGGTATTCCCATGAGAACTCTTGATGCTTTTGTGGGCAAGAGTTAACAAAATGACCTTCTTGTTGATAATGATAGCACTTCCTCTTAGCTAGCTTAATCCTTCGAGGTTGAAACTCTTTATATGTGATTGTCCACCCATCTATGCATACTTCACGGGGATAAGTGGTAGCTTGAGGGGCTTCTAACCCTTTAAGTTTTGGACTTAATTGATTAGCGGTCAGAGCTAGATGTGATATTGTAGTAGAACTCAGATGTGAGGTGTCCTTCAATGGTGGCTCCAATAGGGTTGCCTTTATCTTCTTATCCATGCTGTCTTCATAATTTGGGTTCACCTTGATTTCCTTGTTGCTTGGCTTGCTAAGGAGACAGGGAAGGCCATAATGCTTGCAACAATGACATTGATCCTAGCTTCCAAACACCTTGTGGCTAGCACCTTCTAATTGGTTGGCCTCGTATTTCTCAAGTCGGGGCTGAACACCTCCATACTCTATTCTTTCCCCTGATGGTGTTGTCAAAAGCAGTGAACGCTGGACCATTTCGATCATTCCGTTATGAGCAGATAACCATCCCGTCCCAAGGATAACATCAAAGTCCTTTAACTTCAAAACATTAAGATTTGCCTTGAAGTTCACTCCTTTTATGTCAAAACCAACTTCGGGACATACATAATCTACCTTTAACTTGTAACACCCCTGGTGTTATTGTCACTAAAACCTACCATGTCATCATGATTGCATGTAAATCATCCCGCATTTGACCCTGTTAAAGTGCATCAACTAAAATTAGTTTTATTCTTGCATTTGATTGTGAATGGGTAAATTATAGTGATTTGATATGTAAATATTTGTATTGGTGTGTAATTATCTAAATTCAATTGGAGAATAAAAAGAAAATCATTTTTAAACCCTAATTTAAAAACTAAATGGAATTAGAGGTTGGGCCTTAAACAAAATCTGTAAATCCTTAAAAGTTAAGCAACTTCTATTTGGATAAATTTTGAAGTTATTAAAAAGAATTTCAAATAAAACCCTAATTTATACTTTAAAGTTTAAATTTGGAATATAAATTCAAAAACTAGCAAGAATCTGGTGATAGTTTCTTAATATAAGTTTTAGCCCTTTCATAATGGAACAACTTTCATTTTTGGAGATTTTGAAGTTAGTGAGTGGAATTTTAAATTAAACCCTAATTAGTGTTTTGAATTTCAAATTTGAATTGATTTTTCAAAAATTATCAGGAATCTGACCAAACTCATTTAATGAAAGTTGTAAATCCTGACTAATAGGCCAACTTTTATATTTGGATATTTTCAAGTTGTTAAGAAAAGTTTTGAGTTTTTAATTGAATTTGAAAGTGATTTAAAAAGGGCAAATTACCCCCTTTTCAATTATTCAGAAATTATTCAAAATTTCTAACTTATTCCAAGACAAAAGTTGTTCTGTTTGAATTTTTACATAATTCATATTTTGGAAATTTTGCAACTTCATATGTAAAATAAAAAGTAATTGGAAGAAACCACTCATTGGTGGAGGTATGGCTGCAGTTCTCTACAGGGGGGACCGGCTCCTTGCTCTGCTCGCGTGCAGGCAGCCGCGCGTGCGCGCGCCGCACGCCGGCGCTGCCCGGGCCCGGCTAGACCATGTCGCCGGCATGCCGAACTCGTGGGGAGGGCCCCGGCCACATCGTGCGCCACTTCTATGTCTATATGTAGCCCATCGGTCGTCGTTTCTCTCTCCGTTCCTCCATCGTCGCCACCGACGAGATAACTGTCCGTGACGAAATTTGTCACCTCTGTGCCTCCACCATCAAATTCCTCTTACTCATAGCTCCACCATCCTCTTGCGCGTCGATTGAGCCGGCTTGTGACGTCCCTCGCGGTCGGAATCGCTCCGCGTGACCATTTTCTCCTCCGCAGCCGGCAACAGCACCACCGTGGCTCGGCTCGCGTGGTCTGCCCGTTCCAGTGAGCTACGTGCCGAATCTGTGCATGTTTGAGCTTCTGTGTAACCCCCTCATACTCATACACTCACTAGTTTTTCCTTTGGTGGCCTGAAAACGCCGGAACGTACTCGTCGTCGTCCGGAGCATGCCACCGTGGCCAAGGTCGGCACCGAGTTCATCTCTCCGGTCGGTTTTGTACCCAACTAGCCAACATCCGAGCACCGTGGTGAGTCCCTGTTGCAATCCATGTCGACTAATTGAACTCTACCGCGCCGGAAAGGGTGGATCGTCATCGTGTCTCCTTACCGGGAGCCGCTAGGCCGCCATGACCGTGGTCCGACCCACTCGAGGCCATGAACCGCTACACTAGCGACCAAGATATGTCCGAGGGTTGTAGGGTAGTACTCGGGTGATGTTACTCTCGCCGGGGAAACGCCGCCGGCGAGCCCGTGGCCGGAGCCGACGCGCGCACGCGTGTTGGCATCGGCTGGAGGAGGAAGATGAGGGGAGGGACAGCACTGGGCCGGCTGGAGCCCGACTTGGGCCGACCCAGGAGCGCTGAGAGAGGGAGGCCGAGTTGGACTAGCCTGTTCGCGCTGGGCCGGCTCGAGTCAGATTGGGCCCGAGTTGTTTTTATGAAGTTTTCCATTTTCTGATTATGGGAATAGTATTGAACATTGTTTATTTTGTCAGAAAATAATTACTGCTCCTAAAATCATGAAAATAATTGAGTATCTTACCTGTGTGATGAAGTTTATATTAAAAATATGAAATATGTAATTTTAGCAATTCTGTAGGAAATAAAAATGTGCTCTTTAATTAATAAATGACCCTTCTATGAATTATATAGCTTAAAATATTAATCCAAAAATCATGAAATTTATTTTGGTACTGTTTTAGGCTGAGAGCTAGCTGTAGAAAAAGTTTGGGCCTATATAGAGATAATTTATTTATTTATTATTTTATGCTCCATTAATTGATTAATAAAATAAATAAGGAACCCTAATCTTTTTATTTTTGTGTGACTTTGGAATTGATTGAAGACCCTGGGTCATTCATTATAGTGATCCTCGGCACTTTAATTATTGTGTTACAGTAGAAGTTGAACAAGTTGTGCAGCGGCTTTCTATGACCGTTAAAATGGTCAATAAAAATGAAATGCGAAAGCACTCTTATGCCATGAGAGAAATGTTTTGCAACTTTACCGTGAAGGAAAGTTGTACTCAAGGTTGTTAATTAAATGTTTGTTCTACATTTTCCATTCATGTCATTCCGCACCATGTAAGCATGCATCATTATTTTACATGTAGTGATCGGGTTATCGGAAGGATTTCTTGATTTCTCCCCGACGGAAGAATTATTCATCGAGAGACGTCAAGTGGGTTTCTCTGGTTTTCTGACGGAAGTGCCAGACCTGCAACACAGGCAAGCCCCGGTGCATTCAGCCCCGCCTTGTGTTTTATAAAATATTTATAACTTGAGTCTATTATTGCATTAGGTTGTTAGGAGTGGTTTGTCACCTATATTGTTGCATTATCTGCCTTGATATATAATACCCCGGAAACCTGTTTAAAAATAAAAATGTTCAAAATGCTTAGCCCTGCTTAATCAATCTAGATTTGCAATAAAAGGCTATTTTTGACCTATGTGAATGTGACAACTATAAGTCATGAGAAAGGAGAAAGGGATATGAGTCCGTTCGGGGATTGTGTACTTGGGTAGCAACACCAATGCATCGTAACCGACGGAAAGGGATTTTCCGTTCGTTGGTTGTGAATTTGGGTTAGAGTCCCAATGCTTGACCATCGGCGGGAAAGGGATTTGAAAACCGTTGGGACACTTGTATTTGGGTTAGAGTCCCAATGCAATGTCGCCAGCGGAAAAGAAGTAGGGACCGTTCATTGTAGGCCTGCTGTGATCGAGACTTTGCAACTAGCCACATACTACAGAAAGCTCTGACTCCGGTGGCTCTACTACTTGAACCGACAACCACGCACTGGGAGTGGAGAGATGGCGAGAGCAGCGTGTACCCTCATGGCCGGCATGCCTGGAGAGGAGAGGAGTACTGTGTTTTCGGGTGGCGCAGAACGGGTTCAGGGGTAGAAAAGCCGTGGTAGCCAGAGTTGGTATATACAAGCTTAAGTGCTACATATACAGTGTGGATAGGGATCCCCAGCTGGGTACCAATCGATTCGAATCGTCGTTGCTCCTCGGATATAGAGACTTGATCCTGTGACCTACAACTGAAAAGTGGTTCGGAACTAGGTGTTTTGAGAATGATTAAAGAATTTGAAAGTATGACGATCTATGAGAATGAATTTGGAATTTTAGATTATGATTAAAATAAGATTGAGTTAAAATAATTGAAATAGGATAGTAATGCTTTTCTGCAAAACTCTTTGACTCTAGCTAGAGCCTTACCTTGAATCCCCTCAGCCTGCATTCCTGAGTCTCATTCTTTTTTCTTAGTCGGGTAATTCTTGCGGAGTACCTCAGTACTCAGGGTTTTGTAACCCCTGTTGCAGGTGAGCCGAGGGTACAGTTTGGCTTGGGACCGTGTTGGTTGACGGATTGCACATGACCAAGGATGTGTGTATGATATAACCCTTGGGCAAGGGTATAGTTGTACACCGCTTATCCACTACGAAAATCTGGTTCGGGCTAATGTAATCTATTTTTGTAAACCTATGGTTATGTAATACTTCCACACTCTTTACTCTGATTCATTTTATTTGTGTAAACTGTCGTAATACTGCGATGCTTACAATGAGATCCTCGGGAAGTTAGGGTTTCCTAGGGAACCCGGCAGGCCACTTAGGTCAAGGGGAACTCGTGCAGACTGATCGTGGGTCCTTAGGGACGATGACGGTGCACGTGGGCCCTATGATTAAGGCGGTTCTGTCACATAATTTTCCTTCCGGAGTGCTAACTATTATGGGTTTCTGCCTTGGAAGCATCATTATCTTGTGATCTTTTACATATTTGCTGGAGATGAATGAATGTGTAGCTCCTTGGCTGAGCTTACTTGAATCAAACCATACACAACCTCCTTGGCTCCTTGAGTAGTAACCAAATCCAAGTGGCTCAATCTGCCCATGATACAATTTCGCTTTACTAGCACCTGCTTCTTCATGTTAGATTGAACTGAGGACACCATGCCTTGGACCCCCTGAGACTCCTTGTGTGTATTCTTCGCCATATGATCCATCTATTGAGGCAGAGAGAGAAGTTTAGAATAGAGTCAAATTTTACAAACAGAACAGAGGCAGAAGTAAGCATAATTTTTAGCACATAGAAAGGTTAAAGAGAAAGCAATAAATCTTGCGTCCTACAGTCAGCATTGCTTTGATACCAATTTGTCACACCCAATTTTAAGGATAAAATTGAATGCATAATCTTATGTGCGCCCAAGGATCAGTCACACACATAAGCCGACAAATACAAGGTAATATCAAAAGACAATGCTAAAATACATAACGTAATAATAATTAGAATATAACCTTAAGCAGCGAACAGCGGAAAGACACTCCGATCTTCGCGTGTGTGTGCTCGTAGCAACACGTATATTCATTTTATAACCTTTTCAACTTCTATTTTTACTGAATGGTGTATTGTTCTAATAGAATGTTATACTTGTATGCTATGCATGTATGTGTTGGATGCTTGTGTGGTGCATTATGATCGTGTCCAGTCGGTGAGAATTACGTGGTGATCAAGAATCAATTCATTGAAGGTTTTGGATCAGAGAAAAGGATCTCAAGTCTAAGGCAAGTGTAGCATGGGATCTTCCTTGTTACCTATTCACCATAATATCATTTTAATTCATGTTGCATGTGTCTAATTTTGTTACCCGTAAGGATACCCTAGTAATTGTTTACCTTATACCTTGTACCTATGGGGATTTTATGCATATGGGTAGTATCTTGCTAGTGCTTGAACTAAATAATTATGAACTGAATATTGACTAATGGACATATGGAATGAAATATAAAACTTGTTTTTAGCAACATGGACTCAGTGGGCTAGAGCATAGTTTTTGTGATGCTCTAGATTTCCCTCCCTAAGGACTAATCTGTCAGCAAAAGCTGGGACTTACAGTGCAACCATGAGAACTACATGGCACTGGTTTTAGTCAAGTATGAGGACATTTTCTAGCTTGTTAGTGGTTACTGAAAGGCGCTCAAGGAAAGCCTCAGTTGCAGAATGGCTTCTTGTCTCTCAAAGTGTGTATATGTTGTGTGTACTGTACCACTTTGTTAGAGGGCCTCCATTCGCCTAGCTGCTTATACTTGGCGGCTACTAACTTGTTAGGGGGAGTCTTTTGAAAGACTTTATAGTGAGACCCTGTTATGCACCTTAGTAGTGTAGTGTGGGCCTTGCAAACCCCAACACTTGGGAATCACGACTCATGGTGAAAGTGCACAACCTCTGCAGACTGTAAAACTGGTATATCAGCCGTGCTCGTGGTCACGAGCGGCCCGGAAAACTCACAGAATATTGGATACTTAGGGGAAGACAAGACACATGGACTGAGATGATGATGGGCTATGATGGACTTGGATGAGAATATTTCAATGATGATGAATATGTGGGTTAATGGGATAAGCATAACTTATTGCTAAATAAATGTTAAAACTTTGACTCACTAAAAGCAAACTGCTGTAAACTCATGTCTATCCTTTTTGAGCCTCATAAACCCCATGTTATGTTTGGTGAGTACGATATGTGCTCACTCTTGCTATATCAACAACAGTTAGGCTTGTGGTCAACCAGTCAGCTGTGTCCCTGTGGAATTGGCGTCTACACCAGATGATCGGAGTGTACTTCCGCTGTCTGCTACTTAAGGTTATATTCTAATTATTATTACGTTATGTATTTAATTATTGTCTTTTGATATTACCTTTTATTTGTCGGCTTATGTGTGTGACTGATCCTTGGGCGCACATAAGATTATGCATTCAATTTTATCCTTAAAATTGGGTGTGACACCTTTTCACCATATCTCATTTAAGTGCACATAGGCCTTAACGGGCTAAATTCTGATTTAGGCCCAATTAATCCCACAGCCCTTAATTAATCCCGCAGCTCATGTTCTAGAATCTTTCAGTGTTTGTAAAATACATATCTTTTTATTTTGGACTCCAAAAATAGCAACTAATATATCCGTTTCGATCATATCGACGAGCTCTACACAATGGTAAAGTCCAATTCCTTATGTGAGATACTTTTACTCAGTGAAAAATTGAATATCACTTCATACCCTGCAAAACAAGTCAAAACACCAAAACTCGTGGAACTTGTTAGAATCAAACCCTATAACTATGTTGTGGATTGTTTTATTCCCTTGATTCATGTTTAGGTGATGGGTAAAATTGACCAATAACTACCATCAACAAGCGGTGGCGCCCTAGACGAGCGGGCCTTGAGGTAGAGGCAATAATAGCGGTCGGGAGCGGGACGGCGTGATGGCCACCATGACCACTAGAAGGCCGCTATGCAAGCCATGGCGATGGGAGATGGGAGTGTTGTGCGTGCGGCGTGCATCAGGGCACCGCATGCGTGAGGGGTGGTATGGTGAAGGAAGAAGGCACGACATGCGTGAGGGAGGGATGTGCGATCAGGGAAAACTGTATGCTGTAGATGGATGAGCGGTGGATATTTTACTGAGAGAGAGTGAATGAGTGGAGAAAAGATGTCCAGAGGGTTCAGGCGTTTGTGCCCAATCATTTCCATTTATTCTATAGTTTTCAAGACATCAATTCCACAATTCATATAAAATTGGTAATCATGTTGGAAAGAGTTTGTCGGTGCTAGTTTTAACGGGTGCTAACATCGACTAGTGAATTTGTGTTTTGCGGTTGAGGCTCCGGATGGTGTGCAAGGGGGAACACAGGGTTTATACTGGTTCAGGCCAAGAAGGCCCTACGTCCAGTGGAGAGGAGAGTCGTGTTGCCTTGCACCGGGGTGCTTGTAGTAGGGTTACAAGCTGGGCGAGAGAGGGAAGTGTTCCCAAGTCTCTTGTGAACGTGTAAGTGCGTACAAATTGCTTGTTGTTGTGTGTGGTGTGGAACGGTGCGTGTGAGAATGAGTCTCTAAGAACCCGTCTAGGGCTGGCCCCTGCTCTCCCTTTTATAGTCACAAGGGAGGGGAGAGGGCAGTGCATACATTGCTATGCATGTTACACTGGGGAGTTGTTGTCTCTATTTGACTGTCGTCAGCTACGGTCTTGTCTCCGCGTCCCAGGGGTATGGCCGTAGTTGTTTGTACGATCTTGGTGAGTTCCAAGGCAGCAATAGTCGTCGGGATTACGGCATGGCGTAGTGTCACACCTGGCACACCTGATGGCTATTGTTTCGCACAATGTGACAAGAGGGAGAGTCGCCTCGGGGCGTTGTCTCCCGAGGCTCGGGACTCCTGGAGGCGTGATGGAACGGAGCAGGGTGATATCTCCCCTCGGGCGCATTTCCAGCTTTCGAACAGTGTTTCCCGAGGGTCAGGTGGGCCTGGATAGAAGGCGTGCTCGTCCTTTCGAGTGGACAGTGCAGCTGGTGCCTTTCCTATTCTTGCGTATCCCGTTCGTCAGGCGCTTGGACTGCCGTAGTCGTAGTTGGTAGATCCTAGCGGAAAACGGGGCGGAGCACCATAGACCATACTGTGGAGAGGATGGCCGTAGTGGGTCCGTCAAATCCGTCGCCAGGGAAATCCTGACATGTGGTATGGCCGTCGTGCGTCACAGGGCAGTGCTTGTAAAGTGGTCAGAGAGGTCTCTTGTGGTCCAAGATTGCTCCGCTGACGTCAACTGTGCATTGGATGCTTTTGAGAGGTTGCGCTCGAGGGGGATGGTAAAGCTCGGGCAAATCGGAGATTTGGCTCCCGAGGGTGCCGCTTTCCCGAGCTCTCTCGAGGAGGCTCGGGCGAATCGGAGAATTGGCGCCCAAGGGTGCCACTTTCCCGAGCTCTCTCGGGGAGGCTCGGGCGAATCGGAGAATTGGCGCCCGAGGGTGCCGCTTTCCCGAGCTCTCTCGGAGAGGCTCGGGCGAATCGGAGAATTGGCGCCCGAGGGTGCCGTTTTCTCAAGGGTAGGCTGGCGTTGATGCAGCACCATCACGGGCCTCCGTGGATGCGGCCTTCATGGGCTTTCACAGGTTTTGCCTGGGTTGGGCCGTTATTAGAATATGTGTTTTTGCATCGAATTTGGGTACCCCATACTTTGGTACCCGACAATAGCCCCCGAGCCTGTGGCGGAGTGAAGGCACTCCTCCACAGGTTCACTGCTGCTCTTTCTGTCGAGGAGATGAAGCATAGGTTGTTTTTTCCGGTGGGTGCGCTCGCGCACCCGCCGGGTGTAGCCCCCGAGGCTTTACCGGGATGTTATATCCCTCCAAAGGCTTAAAATCGTGGTTATAAGTCCTCGGGTGTTCTTTGATTTCTTTAGGGGAGTTGTTCCCTTGGAAGCGGAGCCCCCGAGCCTCCCATCGTGTAAAGGAGGTCGTTCGGTGGTCTTTCCAAGGTGCAGGGTAAGTTCCCGAGCCTCCATTTTCGTATCGGAGATCGATCGGGCTCTTCCCTGTCTTTTTAATTCGACCTTCACGCTCTTTTTTTGGGAAGAGGAAGGTTTGGTCTTACTCGACTTCCCCATTGGGGTGTGAGTTGGCATTTTCGGTGAGCTACAAACGGGTTGGTCCAAGTGGAGGTCCGTGCCCCGTTCGTTGGGGGTCGGCTAGTGGCCTGAGCTCACTTCAAATGTTTCCTGAGGGTCAATTAGTGGACGTCGGGTCCCTTCGATGGGTCCCGAGGGCCTGATGCCTCCCACGGAGGGATTCCACGTAATTGACTCACTACTGGGACTTGGACACAGCACGGGACGTCCCTTGTGACGCTCGGGCGTCGGGATACTGGCCGTTTTCGTGACCCATCCGCTAGCTGTCCCTAACTCGGTTTCCCTGGGGCGACTGTTCGAGCCACTGTGGGCTAGTCTTCGATCCCCTGGGAACGTAACGGGCGTCCGAGCCCGAGGTTCCTTCGTCGAGAAGGAGAATGTATTGGTGGGATCGAGGCGAACGGGCGTAATGATTTGGCTCACCTTTTGAGGCGCGTAGCCTGACGGACGCGACGGTTCGGGGCAGCCGAGGCGGTTTGCGTGCGCGAGGCCGGCGGCGATGCTGGGATCGTGGCGGGCCCCGCGCAGTTAATGCGGCGGATTCTTCGCATCTCACTCGATCCGCCGCCTGTGTATATAAGAAAAAACTCATGATTTTTTCTTTCTACCCTAGCCATTCGCTCGCGCAGCCGTTCGCCTTCTTGCTTCCGCCGTCCACCTTCTCGCCTTCATTGCTCGCTCGAGTGAGAAGCGCCGCCGCGGCCGCCATCGCTGTCTTTCCGATGCTCTTCTACCTCAGTTCGCCATGGCTTCCTCCCCTGTACCCACCGATGCCGCCGCCGCCGCCGGCATTCTCAGGTTGCAGCCGTGGCCGCGCAGCACCGTGGCGGAGGAGGATCTGAAGTGGCTCGTGGAGCTGGGGCTCCTACGTCCCCGCACCGACGTGGAGCGTCCGGAGTGGGTCGTGCCGTCGAGCGACCACGACGAGCCAAAACCCGACGAGGGGTACGTGGTGAGCTTCATCGCTTACCACGAGCGCGGGCTCGGGTCGCCGCCGAGCCGCTTCTGCCGGGTGCTCCTCTTCAACAACGAGCTAGAGCTCCACAACCTCACCCCCAACTCCATTACGCAGGTGTCGATTTACGCCACCCTGTGCGAGGGTTACCTCGGGGTACCCCCGCACTGGAACCTATGCGCATCTCCCGCGTCGATTGGTACACCAAGGCGGCTGGTTCGAAGAAGCCGCGGGAGATCCCGCGCACGGGGGGCTGCGGTTTCGTGATCCGCTCTGGCTTGTACATCCCCTGCAAGGCCCCTCCTCCAACAAGGGCTGGCACCACGGCTGGTTCTACCTCCGCAATGACGAGGACGCCTTTCCCAAGTATACGGGAAGGGAGTTCATCGCTCCCCTTCCTAAGTGGGAGTGGGGGTGCCCGGCTAAGGAGGCCAAGCATCTTGATGCCTACTTCGGCGCGCTCTAGGTGCTGCGCGACCGGGGTCTCACGGGAGCCGCCGTGGTGGCGCAGTTCCATGCGCGGACGGTGCTGCCGCTGATGGAGCGTAGGCTGGCGTTGAACCAAATGCTCATCGGGACGTCGCGGGAGGGCACGGCGATGCTGCCCCAGGATATCGGCCAACAGGAGGTTATGCGCCGTGTTAAGTACGTGGTGGGCGGTTACCATACCTGGGGCGAGCTGAACTGGATACCCATGCGCCCCCGCACGGGCTTCATCGCGCTGGTGAGCATCATCTGCTTTGTCGAGTTTGCAGTTCCTCCGTCTTCTTCCTGATTTCCTTCTTCTTTCGTCGTAGGGTCTTTCAAGGATCGGGAAACCTTCCCTTCCACCTGTCCCAGAGGACAAGGTTCAGCGAACCCAGAACCGCCTTCGGGACGAGGTGGCGAAGGCGGAGAAGGACCGGAAGACTACGCTGAAGCAGAAGAGAGCTCGGAAGACGGAGGAAACCTTACAGTGCCGTCGTTGCAGTAAGGAGGTGGGGGAGCCGGAGGAGGACACCCTCACCGATGAAAATGACGAGGAGGATGACGAAGAAGAAGAAGAAGAAGATTTTTATGATTTGATGGTGTTGGAACGGCCCTTCGTAGCCACAAAGCCCGCGGTGGGCGCCGACGAGCCTGGGAAGGCTCCGATGTCGGCGCTCGCCGGCGGAAATGCCGGGGCTCGTGACCCGAGCTCCCAGGCAAAACTGCCAGAGATCGTGTCTGAAGGCGCGATCTCTGGCAGCGTGACTATTGGAGCCACGGCTCCGCCTTCCAGCGGCCGCGAGGGCTCGTTGGAGAGGCCGGGAACGGGCCCGAACCCGGTGCCCGAGCCAAGACTGGCTGCTGCCGGCGGGACCGGGGGGTTCTTGTTTCCGCGCACCCTCCCCCCGATGCGTCGTTGATCGACGCGACGGCCGAAGGCGGGAGGAGCGGTGGGCGGACGCCGTCGGAGCTGGAGCCGACCAGCGCCAAGACGCCAGAACCCGAGCTGGGGTCCTCCCAGACTCAAGCTCCCCCCCCGAGGGGCGGCGGCGTCGAGGCGACCCCTGGCGCCCAGGCAGGACCCCTACCGCAGGGCGGGGCTGGCCCGGACACCGAGGTGGCACCCACTCCTCCGTCGCCGGCACGGCCCACGCCGTCTGTCGTCTCTCCAAGCGCGGGGGCAGCGAGGAGGATGAGGGTGGTTCCTAAGACGAGGTAAGTATCTTTACCTGTTATTTCTTTCGCCAGGGATCTTGTCCTGGCGTTACGAACGTTCCTTTCTTCCTTCCCTGCTTCAGGAAGCGCTCAGGGTCGGACCTCCAGGTGTCGCACCTGAAGGTCTTGAAGGTGCAGGGCCACGACACGGCTGGGGGGAGCGGCCGATCGATGGATGAGGAAATCCGTCCCCCCGTGGGTCTGGTCGTGGCGTCCGAGGTTCCTCCTTCGGGAGGGGTCGTTCCGGCCGTCGTCGCGCACGTGGCCGACATAGAGGCAGCGCCAGCGCGGGCTCTCGAGACCTTGGTCGTTAATTCGGGAGGCGCCTCGGGAGCGTCAGCCGATGCTGCCCCCTCGGAGCCTGCCGCCGCGGGATCGACGGTCGTGGATGTCGACGCGGGAGCTCCCCCCGCTCGTGAGGAAGGTCCCTGGGCGTTGGCACTGAGGCAAGCCCCGCCTCGGGAGTTGACCGCCTCCCGGATCGAGTGGGCGGACCGAGCGGATCCTCAAGCACCGCCCGTCTTCTCGCTTTGGGACGACCTCGAGGCTCCCAAATGGGACGCCGTTCAAGAGCTCGGTCTCATTTCGGCGGCGGGTCTCCGTGCGATCGCTGACGTCCTCGAGACGGAGCTCCCGGCCCAGCTTCAGGTGAGCCTCCGTGTTTCGTGACTTTACCTATGTATGAGCGTCGTTTTTACCGTCTCCGCTCCTCTCTCCTTTCTAGGACCTCATGCATACCTCCCGGGACAAGTCCCGCTTCCTCCGCGGCGGGCTCAGACTCTGGAAGCAGCTTGACCTCAAGGGAAAAGCCCTTGCCCGTGCCCAGAGCGAGCTCGTCGCTGTGACCTCCAAGCTTGCCGAAGTGGGTGTTGACAACACTGTCTTGAAGGAGGAGGTCACCGAGGCGAAGGGCCGAGCCGCTGCCTCGGCGACACGGGTGCAAGAGCTGGAGGGCGCCCTGGCCGAGGCAGCGAGGGAGCGCGATGCCGCTCGACAGGTTGCCGCCGAGAAGACTTCTGCCGCTGAAGTCTTGGCCCTTGACCTGAGTGAAACTCAGGCGGCATTGCGTCTGGAGGTTAGCGCGGCGAACTCGGCCCGGGAGGAGGCGCAGAAGGCTCGGGAGGAGGCTAGCGGTATGTGCAGTGTCGTGCTTTTCGTTTTGTTCGTCTTGGTTGCTTGTTACGTCTTTGTTCACCTCCATGTTTTGCTCCCGTAGTTCTGCAGGCGGCTTATGACGGCGAGGCGGCCGATCACCTGGAACTGCAGAAGGCAGCACACGCGCTGTGTGACTCCATCGGCACCGGTGGGGAACCCTCGGGGGTCTCGCTCCGGAGCCGACTGGAGGCACTTTACGGCAGTGT